>VCJN01000037.1:0-193327 GCA_006384855.1 Tetraselmis striata | reverse complement strand
CTGCAAATAATTGGGATGCATCGGACGCGGATGCCCATCCACCCGGCGTAAAAGACGCGTAATATTCACACTATATTCACACACAAATGTGTGAATCAAAACCGGACATTCCGTGCCGGATGGGTGGGAATACGGCGTCCGATGCAGCAAAACCCCAGCAACACGCTATTTCTATGCACCGCCAATGCACTCGCCCAAGCACCGCCTCATTCTCCGTCGATTCGAAAACGCTTCACATTATCCACCGCTAATATGCAATTGCCACCGTGTAATGTTGTCACGATGTGCGCACACAACAACACTTCTACCGGTTCCCACGCGGATGGAGGCGGGGCTTGCGGAGTGCATTGGCGGGTCATAGAGTAAGCGTGCTGGCAATAATTGGGGTCATCGGACGTCGGATATGCCCATCACCCGTCTAAAATACTTTGGGCTGGTTTGGAGCAGTACATGTACGTATGTATCATTGCACAACCAACGTAAGGGAACGCGCGCGGAAAGAGGCGGGCTGGCGGAGTGCATTGGCGGTGCGTAGAGATACGTTTGGTGAGATTTGGGTGCATCGGACTCGGGATGCCCATACATCCACCCGGCGTAAAAGACGCGTAATATTCACACTATATTCACACCAAATGTGTGAAAACCGGACATTCCGTGCCGGATTGATGGGAAACACGGCGCCCGATGCAGCCAAAACCCCAGCAACACGCTATTCTATGCACCGCCAATGCACTCCGCCAGCACCGCCTCATTCTCTGTCGATTTCGATAACGCCTTCACATTATCCACCGCTAATTGCAATTGCCACCGTGTAATGTTGTCACGATGTGCGCACACAACAACACTTACTACCGGTTCCGACGCGGATGGAGGCGGGGCTTGCGGAGTGCACTGGCGGTGCACAGACTAGCGTGCTGCAAATAATTGGGGTGCATCGGACGCCGGATGCCCATACATCCACCCGGCGTAAAAGACGCGTAATATTCACACTATATTCACACACAAATGTGTGAAAACCGGACATTCCGTGCCGGATTGATGGGAACACGGCGCCCGATGCAGCCAAAACCCCAGCAACACGCTATTCTATGCACCGCCAATGCACTCCGCCAGCACCGCCTCATTCTCTGTCGATTTCGAGAACGCCTTCACATTATCCACCGCTAATTGCAATTGCCACCGTGTAATGTTGTCACGATGTGCGCACACAACAACACTTACTACCGGTTCCGACGCGGATGGAGGCGGGGCTTGCGGAGTGCACTGGCGGTGCACAGACTAGCGTGCTGCAATAATTGGGGTGCATCGGACGCCGGATGCCCATACATCCACCCGGCGTAAAAGACGCGTAATATTCACACTATATTCACACACAAATTTGTGAAAACCGGACATTCCGTGCCGGATTGATGGGAACACGGCGCCCGATGCAGCCAAAACCCCAGCAACACGCTATTCTATGCACCGCCAATGCACTCCGCCAGCACCGCCTCATTCTCTGTCGATTTCGAGAACGCCTTCACATTATCCACCGCTAATTGCAATTGCCACCGTGTAATGTTGTCACGATGTGCGCACACAACAACACTTACTACCGGTTCCGACGCGGATGGAGGCGGGGCTTGCGGAGTGCACTGGCGGTGCACAGACTAGCGTGCTGCAAATAATTGGGGTGCATCGGACGCCGGATGCCCATACATCCACCCGGCGTAAAAGACGCGTAATATTCACACTATATTCACACACAAATGTGTGAAAACCGGACATTCCGTGCCGGATTGATGGGAACACGGCGCCCGATGCAGCCAAAACCCCAGCAACACGCTATTCTATGCACCGCCAATGCACTCCGCCAGCACCGCCTCATTCTCTGTCGATTTCGATAACGCCTTCACATTATCCACCGCTAATTGCAATTGCCACCGTGTAATGTTGTCACGATGTGCGCACACAACAACACTTACTACCGGTTCCGACGCGGATGGAGGCGGGGCTTGCGGAGTGCACTGGCGGTGCACAGACTAGCGTGCTGCAAATAATTGGGGTGCATCGGACGCCGGATGCCCATACATCCACCCGGCGTAAAAGACGCGTAATATTCACACTATATTCACACACAAATGTGTGAAAACCGGACATTCCGTGCCGGATTGATGGGAACACGGCGCCCGATGCAGCCAAAACCCCAGCAACACGCTATTCTATGCACCGCCAATGCACTCCGCCAGCACCGCCTCATTCTCTGTCGATTTCGATAACGCCTTCACATTATCCACCGCTAATTGCAATTGCCACCGTGTAATGTTGTCACGATGTGCGCACACAACAACACTTACTACCGGTTCCGACGCGGATGGAGGCGGGGCTTGCGGAGTGCACTGGCGGTGCACAGACTAGCGTGCTGCAAATAATTGGGGTGCATCGGACGCCGGATGCCCATAACGCCGGATGTGTATAAGAGACAGGCGTAAAAGACGCGTAATATTCACACTATATTCACACACAAATGTGTGAAAACCGGACATTCCGTGCCGGATTGATGGGAACACGGCGCCCGATGCAGCCAAAACCCCAGCAACACGCTATTCTATGCACCGCCAATGCACTCCGCCAGCACCGCCTCATTCTCTGTCGATTTCGAGAACGCCTTCACATTATCCACCGCTAATTGCAATTGCCACCGTGTAATGTTGTCACGATGTGCGCACACAACAACACTTACTACCGGTTCCGACGCGGATGGAGGCGGGGCTTGCGGAGTGCACTGGCGGTGCACAGACTAGCGTGCTGCAAATAATTGGGGTGCATCGGACGCCGGATGCCCATACATCCACCCGGCGTAAAAGACGCGTAATATTCACACTATATTCACACACAAATGTGTGAAAACCGGACATTCCGTGCCGGATTGATGGGAACACGGCGCCCGATGCAGCCAAAACCCCAGCAACACGCTATTCTATGCACCGCCAATGCACTCCGCCAGCACCGCCTCATTCTCTGTCGATTTCGATAACGCCTTCACATTATCCACCGCTAATTGCAATTGCCACCGTGTAATGTTGTCACGATGTGCGCACACAACAACACTTACTACCGGTTCCGACGCGGATGGAGGCGGGGCTTGCGGAGTGCACTGGCGGTGCACAGACTAGCGTGCTGCAAATAATTGGGGTGCATCGGACGCCGGATGCCCATACATCCACCCGGCGTAAAAGACGCGTAATATTCACACTATATTCACACACAAATGTGTGAAAACCGGACATTCCGTGCCGGATTGATGGGAACACGGCGCCCGATGCAGCCAAAACCCCAGCAACACGCTATTCTATGCACCGCCAATGCACTCCGCCAGCACCGCCTCATTCTCTGTCGATTTCGAGAACGCCTTCACATTATCCACCGCTAATTGCAATTGCCACCGTGTAATGTTGTCACGATGTGCGCACACAACAACACTTACTACCGGTTCCGACGCGGATGGAGGCGGGGCTTGCGGAGTGCACTGGCGGTGCACAGACTAGCGTGCTGCAAATAATTGGGGTGCATCGGACGCCGGATGCCCATACATCCACCCGGCGTAAAAGACGCGTAATATTCACACTATATTCACACACAAATGTGTGTGAAAACCGGACATTCCGTGCCGGATTGATGGGAACACGGCGCCCGATGCAGCCAAAACCCCAGCAACACGCTATTCTATGCACCGCCAATGCACTCCGCCAGCACCGCCTCATTCTCTGTCGATTTCGATAACGCCTTCACATTATCCACCGCTAATTGCAATTGCCACCGTGTAATGTTGTCACGATGTGCGCACACAACAACACTTACTACCGGTTCCGACGCGGATGGAGGCGGGGCTTGCGGAGTGCACTGGCGGTGCACAGACTAGCGTGCTGCAAATAATTGGGGTGCATCGGACGCCGGATGCCCATACATCCACCCGGCGTAAAAGACGCGTAATATTCACACTATATTCACACACAAATGTGTGAAAACCGGACATTCCGTGCCGGATTGATGGGAACACGGCGCCCGATGCAGCCAAAACCCCAGCAACACGCTATTCTATGCACCGCCAATGCACTCCGCCAGCACCGCCTCATTCTCTGTCGATTTCGAGAACGCCTTCACATTATCCACCGCTAATTGCAATTGCCACCGTGTAATGTTGTCACGATGTGCGCACACAACAACACTTACTACCGGTTCCGACGCGGATGGAGGCGGGGCTTGCGGAGTGCACTGGCGGTGCACAGACTAGCGTGCTGCAAATAATTGGGGTGCATCGGACGCCGGATGCCCATACATCCACCCGGCGTAAAAGACGCGTAATATTCACACTATATTCACACACAAATGTGTGAAAACCGGACATTCCGTGCCGGATTGATGGGAACACGGCGCCCGATGCAGCCAAAACCCCAGCAACACGCTATTCTATGCACCGCCAATGCACTCCGCCAGCACCGCCTCATTCTCTGTCGATTTCGAAACGCCTTCACATTATCCACCGCTAATTGCAATTGCCACCGTGTAATGTTGTCACGATGTGCGCACACAACAACACTTACTACCGGTTCCGACGCGGATGGAGGCGGGGCTTGCGGAGTGCACTGGCGGTGCACAGACTAGCGTGCTGCAAATAATTGGGGTGCATCGGACGCCGGATGCCCATACATCCACCCGGCGTAAAAGACGCGTAATATTCACACTATATTCACACACAAATGTGTGAAAACCGGACATTCCGTGCCGGATTGATGGGAACACGGCGCCCGATGCAGCCAAAACCCCAGCAACACGCTATTCTATGCACCGCCAATGCACTCCGCCAGCACCGCCTCATTCTCTGTCGATTTCGAAAACGCCTTCACATTATCCACCGCTAATTGCAATTGCCACCGTGTAATGTTGTCACGATGTGCGCACACAACAACACTTACTACCGGTTCCGACGCGGATGGAGGCGGGGCTTGCGGAGTGCACTGGCGGTGCACAGACTAGCGTGCTGCAAATAATTGGGGTGCATCGGACGCCGGATGCCCATACATCCACCCGGCGTAAAAGACGCGTAATATTCACACTATATTCACACACAAATGTGTGAAAACCGGACATTCCGTGCCGGATTGATGGGAACACGGCGCCCGATGCAGCCAAAACCCCAGCAACACGCTATTCTATGCACCGCCAATGCACTCCGCCAGCACCGCCTCATTCTCTGTCGATTTCGATAACGCCTTCACATTATCCACCGCTAATTGCAATTGCCACCGTGTAATGTTGTCACGATGTGCGCACACAACAACACTTACTACCGGTTCCGACGCGGATGGAGGCGGGGCTTGCGGAGTGCACTGGCGGTGCACAGACTAGCGTGCTGCAAATAATTGGGGTGCATCGGACGCCGGATGCCCATACATCCACCCGGCGTAAAAGACGCGTAATATTCACACTATATTCACACACAAATGTGTGAAAACCGGACATTCCGTGCCGGATTGATGGGAACACGGCGCCCGATGCAGCCAAAACCCCAGCAACACGCTATTCTATGCACCGCCAATGCACTCCGCCAGCACCGCCTCATTCTCTGTCGATTTCGAAAACGCCTTCACATTATCCACCGCTAATTGCAATTGCCACCGTGTAATGTTGTCACGATGTGCGCACACAACAACACTTACTACCGGTTCCGACGCGGATGGAGGCGGGGCTTGCGGAGTGCACTGGCGGTGCACAGACTAGCGTGCTGCAAATAATTGGGGTGCATCGGACGCCGGATGCCCATACATCCACCCGGCGTAAAAGACGCGTAATATTCACACTATATTCACACACAAATGTGTGAAAACCGGACATTCCGTGCCGGATTGATGGGAACACGGCGCCCGATGCAGCCAAAACCCCAGCAACACGCTATTCTATGCACCGCCAATGCACTCCGCCAGCACCGCCTCATTCTCTGTCGATTTCGAAAACGCCTTCACATTATCCACCGCTAATTGCAATTGCCACCGTGTAATGTTGTCACGATGTGCGCACACAACAACACTTACTACCGGTTCCGACGCGGATGGAGGCGGGGCTTGCGGAGTGCACTGGCGGTGCACAGACTAGCGTGCTGCAAATAATTGGGGTGCATCGGACGCCGGATGCCCATCCACCCGGCGTAAAAGACGCGTAATATTCACACTATATTCACACACAAATGTGTGAAAACCGGACATTCCGTGCCGGATTGATGGGAATACGGCGCCCGATGCAGCCAAAACCCCAGCAACACGCTATTCTATGCACCGCCAATGCACTCCGCCAGCACCGCCTCATTCTCTGTCGATTTCGAAAACGCCTTCACATTATCCACCGCTAATTGCAATTGCCACCGTGTAATGTTGTCACGATGTGCGCACACAACAACACTTACTACCGGTTCCGACGCGGATGGAGGCGGGGCTTGCGGAGTGCACTGGCGGTGCACAGACTAGCGTGCTGCAAATAATTGGGGTGCATCGGACGCCGGATGCCCATACATCCACCCGGCGTAAAAGACGCGTAATATTCACACTATATTCACACACAAATGTGTGAAAACCGGACATTCCGTGCCGGATTGATGGGAACACGGCGCCCGATGCAGCCAAAACCCCAGCAACACGCTATTCTATGCACCGCCAATGCACTCCGCCAGCACCGCCTCATTCTCTGTCGATTTCGAAAACGCCTTCACATTATCCACCGCTAATTGCAATTGCCACCGTGTAATGTTGTCACGATGTGCGCACACAACAACACTTACTACCGGTTCCGACGCGGATGGAGGCGGGGCTTGCGGAGTGCACTGGCGGTGCACAGACTAGCGTGCTGCAAATAATTGGGGTGCATCGGACGCCGGATGCCCATACATCCACCCGGCGTAAAAGACGCGTAATATTCACACTATATTCACACACAAATGTGTGAAAACCGGACATTCCGTGCCGGATTGATGGGAACACGGCGCCCGATGCAGCCAAAACCCCAGCAACACGCTATTCTATGCACCGCCAATGCACTCCGCCAGCACCGCCTCATTCTCTGTCGATTTCGAAAACGCCTTCACATTATCCACCGCTAATTGCAATTGCCACCGTGTAATGTTGTCACGATGTGCGCACACAACAACACTTACTACCGGTTCCGACGCGGATGGAGGCGGGGCTTGCGGAGTGCACTGGCGGTGCACAGACTAGCGTGCTGCAAATAATTGGGGTGCATCGGACGCCGGATGCCCATCCACCCGGCGTAAAAGACGCGTAATATTCACACTATATTCACACACAAATGTGTGAAAACCGGACATTCCGTGCCGGATGGATGGGAATACGGCGCCCGATGCAGCCAAAACCCCAGCAACACGCTATTCTATGCACCGCCAATGCACTCCGCCAGCACCGCCTCATTCTCTGTCGATTTCGAAAACGCCTTCACATTATCCACCGCTAATTGCAATTGCCACCGTGTAATGTTGTCACGATGTGCGCACACAACAACACTTACTACCGGTTCCGACGCGGATGGAGGCGGGGCTTGCGGAGTGCACTGGCGGTGCACAGACTAGCGTGCTGCAAATAATTGGGGTGCATCGGACGCCGGATGCCCATACATCCACCCGGCGTAAAAGACGCGTAATATTCACACTATATTCACACACAAATGTGTGAAAACCGGACATTCCGTGCCGGATTGATGGGAACACGGCGCCCGATGCAGCCAAAACCCCAGCAACACGCTATTCTATGCACCGCCAATGCACTCCGCCAGCACCGCCTCATTCTCTGTCGATTTCGAAACGCCTTCACATTATCCACCGCTAATTGCAATTGCCACCGTGTAATGTTGTCACGATGTGCGCACACAACAACACTTACTACCGGTTCCGACGCGGATGGAGGCGGGGCTTGCGGAGTGCACTGGCGGTGCACAGACTAGCGTGCTGCAAATAATTGGGGTGCATCGGACGCCGGATGCCCATACATCCACCCGGCGTAAAAGACGCGTAATATTCACACTATATTCACACACAAATGTGTGAAAACCGGACATTCCGTGCCGGATTGATGGGAACACGGCGCCCGATGCAGCCAAAACCCCAGCAACACGCTATTCTATGCACCGCCAATGCACTCCGCCAGCACCGCCTCATTCTCTGTCGATTTCGAGAACGCCTTCACATTATCCACCGCTAATTGCAATTGCCACCGTGTAATGTTGTCACGATGTGCGCACACAACAACACTTACTACCGGTTCCGACGCGGATGGAGGCGGGGCTTGCGGAGTGCACTGGCGGTGCACAGACTAGCGTGCTGCAAATAATTGGGGATCGGGACGCCGGATGCCCATCCACCCGGCGTAAAAGACGCGTAATATTCACACTATATTAACACACAAATGTGTGAAAACCGGACATTCCGTGCCGGATGGATGGGAATACGGCGTCCGATGCAGCCAAAACCCCAGCAACACGCTATTCTATGCACCGCCAATGCACTCCGCCAGCACCGCCTCATTCTCTGTCGATTTCGAAACGCCTTCACATTATCCACCGCTAATTGCAATTGCCACCGTGTAATGTTGTCACGATGTGCGCACACAACAACACTTACTACCGGTTCCGACGCGGATGGAGGCGGGGCTTGCGGAGTGCACTGGCGGTGCACAGACTAGCGTGCTGCAAATAATTGGGGTGCATCGGACGCCGGATGCCCACATCCACCCGGCGTAAAAGACGCGTAATATTCACACTATATTAACACACAAATGTGTGAAAACCGGACATTCCGTGCCGGATGGATGGGAATACGGCGCCCGATGCAGCCAAAACCCCAGCAACACGCTATTCTATGCACCGCCAATGCACTCCGCCAGCACCGCCTCATTCTCTGTCGATTTCGAAAACGCCTTCACATTATCCACCGCTAATTGCAATTGCCACCGTGTAATGTTGTCACGATGTGCGCACACAACAACACTTACTACCGGTTCCGACGCGGATGGAGGCGGGGCTTGCGGAGTGCACTGGCGGTGCACAGACTAGCGTGCTGCAAATAATTGGGGTGCATCGGACGCCGGATGCCCATACATCCACCCGGCGTAAAAGACGCGTAATATTCACACTATATTCACACACAAATGTGTGAAAACCGGACATTCCGTGCCGGATGGATGGGAACACGGCGCCCGATGCAGCCAAAACCCCAGCAACACGCTATTCTATGCACCGCCAATGCACTCCGCCAGCACCGCCTCATTCTCTGTCGATTTCGAAAACGCCTTCACATTATCCACCGCTAATTGCAATTGCCACCGTGTAATGTTGTCACGATGTGCGCACACAACAACACTTACTACCGGTTCCGACGCGGATGGAGGCGGGGCTTGCGGAGTGCACTGGCGGTGCACAGACTAGCGTGCTGCAAATAATTGGGGTGCATCGGACGCCGGATGCCCATCCACCCGGCGTAAAAGACGCGTAATATTCACACTATATTCACACACAAATGTGTGAAAACCGGACATTCCGTGCCGGATGGATGGGAATACGGCGTCCGATGCAGCCAAAACCCCAGCAACACGCTATTCTATGCACCGCCAATGCACTCCGCCAGCACCGCCTCATTCTCTGTCGATTTCGAAAACGCCTTCACATTATCCACCGCTAATTGCAATTGCCACCGTGTAATGTTGTCACGATGTGCGCACACAACAACACTTACTACCGGTTCCGACGCGGATGGAGGCGGGGCTTGCGGAGTGCACTGGCGGTGCACAGACTAGCGTGCTGCAAATAATTGGGGTGCATCGGACGCCGGATGCCCATCCACCCGGCGTAAAAGACGCGTAATATTCACACTATATTCACACACAAATGTGTGAAAACCGGACATTCCGTGCCGGATGGATGGGAATACGGCGTCCGATGCAGCCAAAACCCCAGCAACACGCTATTCTATGCACCGCCAATGCACTCCGCCAGCACCGCCTCATTCTCTGTCGATTTCGAAAACGCCTTCACATTATCCACCGCTAATTGCAATTGCCACCGTGTAATGTTGTCACGATGTGCGCACACAACAACACTTACTACCGGTTCCGACGCGGATGGAGGCGGGGCTTGCGGAGTGCACTGGCGGTGCACAGACTAGCGTGCTGCAAATAATTGGGGTGCATCGGACGCCGGATGCCCATCCACCCGGCGTAAAAGACGCGTAATATTCACACTATATTCACACACAAATGTGTGAAAACCGGACATTCCGTGCCGGATGGATGGGAATACGGCGTCCGATGCAGCCAAAACCCCAGCAACACGCTATTCTATGCACCGCCAATGCACTCCGCCAGCACCGCCTCATTCTCTGTCGATTTCGAAAACGCCTTCACATTATCCACCGCTAATTGCAATTGCCACCGTGTAATGTTGTCACGATGTGCGCACACAACAACACTTACTACCGGTTCCGACGCGGATGGAGGCGGGGCTTGCGGAGTGCACTGGCGGTGCACAGACTAGCGTGCTGCAAATAATTGGGGTGCATCGGACGCCGGATGCCCATCCACCCGGCGTAAAAGACGCGTAATATTCACACTATATTCACACACAAATGTGTGAAAACCGGACATTCCGTGCCGGATGGATGGGAATACGGCGTCCGATGCAGCCAAAACCCCAGCAACACGCTATTCTATGCACCGCCAATGCACTCCGCCAGCACCGCCTCATTCTCTGTCGATTTCGAAAACGCCTTCACATTATCCACCGCTAATTGCAATTGCCACCGTGTAATGTTGTCACGATGTGCGCACACAACAACACTTACTACCGGTTCCGACGCGGATGGAGGCGGGGCTTGCGGAGTGCACTGGCGGTGCACAGACTAGCGTGCTGCAAATAATTGGGGTGCATCGGACGCCGGATGCCCATCCACCCGGCGTAAAAGACGCGTAATATTCACACTATATTCACACACAAATGTGTGAAAACCGGACATTCCGTGCCGGATGGATGGGAATACGGCGTCCGATGCAGCCAAAACCCCAGCAACACGCTATTCTATGCACCGCCAATGCACTCCGCCAGCACCGCCTCATTCTCTGTCGATTTCGAAAACGCCTTCACATTATCCACCGCTAATTGCAATTGCCACCGTGTAATGTTGTCACGATGTGCGCACACAACAACACTTACTACCGGTTCCGACGCGGATGGAGGCGGGGCTTGCGGAGTGCACTGGCGGTGCACAGACTAGCGTGCTGCAAATAATTGGGGTGCATCGGACGCCGGATGCCCATCCACCCGGCGTAAAAGACGCGTAATATTCACACTATATTCACACACAAATGTGT
Organism: Tetraselmis striata; assembly: GCA_006384855.1. NCBI lineage: Eukaryota > Viridiplantae > Chlorophyta > Chlorodendrophyceae > Chlorodendrales > Chlorodendraceae > Tetraselmis > Tetraselmis striata. Next base: position 181,928 of record VCJN01000037.1, on the reverse strand, counting down.
GAAAACCGGACATTCCGTGCCGGATGGATGGGAATACGGCGTCCGATGCAGCCAAAACCCCAGCAACACGCTATTCTATGCACCGCCAATGCACTCCGCCAGCACCGCCTCATTCTCTGTCGATTTCGAAAACGCCTTCACATTATCCACCGCTAATTGCAATTGCCACCGTGTAATGTTGTCACGATGTGCGCACACAACAACACTTACTACCGGTTCCGACGCGGATGGAGGCGGGGCTTGCGGAGTGCACTGGCGGTGCACAGACTAGCGTGCTGCAAATAATTGGGGTGCATCGGACGCCGGATGCCCATCCACCCGGCGTAAAAGACGCGTAATATTCACACTATATTCACACACAAATGTGTGAAAACCGGACATTCCGTGCCGGATGGATGGGAATACGGCGTCCGATGCAGCCAAAACCCCAGCAACACGCTATTCTATGCACCGCCAATGCACTCCGCCAGCACCGCCTCATTCTCTGTCGATTTCGAAAACGCCTTCACATTATCCACCGCTAATTGCAATTGCCACCGTGTAATGTTGTCACGATGTGCGCACACAACAACACTTACTACCGGTTCCGACGCGGATGGAGGCGGGGCTTGCGGAGTGCACTGGCGGTGCACAGACTAGCGTGCTGCAAATAATTGGGGTGCATCGGACGCCGGATGCCCATCCACCCGGCGTAAAAGACGCGTAATATTCACACTATATTCACACACAAATGTGTGAAAACCGGACATTCCGTGCCGGATGGATGGGAATACGGCGTCCGATGCAGCCAAAACCCCAGCAACACGCTATTCTATGCACCGCCAATGCACTCCGCCAGCACCGCCTCATTCTCTGTCGATTTCGAAAACGCCTTCACATTATCCACCGCTAATTGCAATTGCCACCGTGTAATGTTGTCACGATGTGCGCACACAACAACACTTACTACCGGTTCCGACGCGGATGGAGGCGGGGCTTGCGGAGTGCACTGGCGGTGCACAGACTAGCGTGCTGCAAATAATTGGGGTGCATCGGACGCCGGATGCCCATCCACCCGGCGTAAAAGACGCGTAATATTCACACTATATTCACACACAAATGTGTGAAAACCGGACATTCCGTGCCGGATGGATGGGAATACGGCGTCCGATGCAGCCAAAACCCCAGCAACACGCTATTCTATGCACCGCCAATGCACTCCGCCAGCACCGCCTCATTCTCTGTCGATTTCGAAAACGCCTTCACATTATCCACCGCTAATTGCAATTGCCACCGTGTAATGTTGTCACGATGTGCGCACACAACAACACTTACTACCGGTTCCGACGCGGATGGAGGCGGGGCTTGCGGAGTGCACTTGCGGTGCACAGACTAGCGTGCTGCAAATAATTGGGGTGCATCGGACGCCGGATGCCCATCCACCCGGCGTAAAAGACGCGTAATATTCACACTATATTCACACACAAATGTGTGAAAACCGGACATTCCGTGCCGGATGGATGGGAATACGGCGTCCGATGCAGCCAAAACCCCAGCAACACGCTATTCTATGCACCGCCAATGCACTCCGCCAGCACCGCCTCATTCTCTGTCGATTTCGAAAACGCCTTCACATTATCCACCGCTAATTGCAATTGCCACCGTGTAATGTTGTCACGATGTGCGCACACAACAACACTTACTACCGGTTCCGACGCGGATGGAGGCGGGGCTTGCGGAGTGCACTGGCGGTGCACAGACTAGCGTGCTGCAAATAATTGGGGTGCATCGGACGCCGGATGCCCATCCACCCGGCGTAAAAGACGCGTAATATTCACACTATATTCACACACAAATGTGTGAAAACCGGACATTCCGTGCCGGATGGATGGGAATACGGCGTCCGATGCAGCCAAAACCCCAGCAACACGCTATTCTATGCACCGCCAATGCACTCCGCCAGCACCGCCTCATTCTCTGTCGATTTCGAAAACGCCTTCACATTATCCACCGCTAATTGCAATTGCCACCGTGTAATGTTGTCACGATGTGCGCACACAACAACACTTACTACCGGTTCCCGACGCGGATGGAGGCGGGGCTTGCGGAGTGCACTGGCGGTGCACAGACTAGCGTGCTGCAAATAATTGGGGTGCATCGGACGCCGGGATGCCCATCCACCCGGCGTAAAAGACGCGTAATATTCACACTATATTCACACACAAATGTGTGAAAAACCGGACATTCCGTGCCGGATGGATGGGAATACGGCGTCCGATGCAGCCAAAACCCCAGCAACACGCTATTCTATGCACCGCCAATGCACTCCGCCAGCACCGCCTCATTCTCTGTCGATTTCGAAAACGCCTTCACATTATCCACCGCTAATTGCAATTGCCACCGTGTAATGTTGTCACGATGTGCGCACACAACAACACTTACTACCGGTTCCGACGCGGATGGAGGTGGGGCTTGCGGAGTGCATTGGCGGTGCATAGCGAAGCGTGCTGCAAATAATTGGGATGCATCGGACGCGGGATGCCCATCCACCCGGCGTAAAAGACGCGTAATATTCACACTATATTCACACACAAATGTGTGAATCAAAACCGGACATTCCGTGCCGGATGGATGGGAATACGGCGTCCGATGCAGTCAAAACCCCAGCAACACGCTATTCTATGCACCGCCAATGCACTCCGCCAGCACCGCCTCATTCTCCGTGGATTTCGAAAACGCCTTCACATTATCCACCAATAATTGCAATTGTCACCGTGTAATGTTGTCACGATGTGCGCACACAACAACACTTACTACCGGTTCCGACGCGGATGGAGGCGGGGCTTGCGGAGTGCATTGGCGGTGCATAGAGTAGCGTGCTGCAAATAATTGGGGTGCATCGGACGTCGGATGCCCATCCACCCGGCGTAAAAGACATGTGGGCTGGTTTTGGAGCAGTACATGTACGTATGTATATATGCACAACGCAACGTAGGACGCGCGCGGAAAGAGGCGGGGCTGGCGGAGTGCATTGGCGGTGCGTATAGTAGCGTGTTGGTGAGATTTGGGGTGCATCGGACGCGGGATGCCCATCCACCCGGCGTAAAAGACGCGTAATATACACACTATATTCGCACCCAAATGTGTAAAAACCGGACATTCCGTGCCGGATGGATGCATGGGAATACGGCGTCCGATGCAGCCAAACCCCCAGCAACACGCTATTCTATGCACCGCCAATGCACTCCGGCAGCACCGCCTCATTCTCCGTGGATTTCGAAAACGCCTTCACATTATCCACCGCTAATTGCAATTGCCACCGTGTAATGTTGTCACGATGTGCGCACACAACAACACTTCCTACCGGTTCCCACGCGGATGGAGGTGGGGCTTGCGGAGTGCATTGGCGGTGCATAGCGAAGCGTGCTGCAAATAATTGGGATGCATCGGACGCGGGATGCCCATCCACCCGGCGTAAAAGACGCGTAATATTCACATTATATTCACACACAAATGTGTGAAAACCGGACATTCCGTGCCGGATGGATGGGAATACGGCGTCCGATGCAGCCAAACCCCCAGCAACACGCTATTCTATGCACCGCCAATGCACTCCGCCAGCACCGCCTCATTCTCTGTCGATTTCGAAAACGCCTTCACATTATCCACCGCTAATTGCAATTGCCACCGTGTAATGTTGTCACGATGTGCGCACACAACAACACTTACTACCGGTTCCCACGCGGATGGAGGCGGGGCTTGCGGAGTGCATTGGCGGTGCATAGACTAGCGTGCTGCAAATAATTGGGGTGCATCGGACGCCGGATGCCCATCCACCCGGCGTAAAAGACGCGTAATATTCACACTATATTCACACACAAATGTGTGAAAAACCGGACATTCCGTGCCGGATGGATGGGAATACGGCGTCCGATGCAGCCAAAACCCCAGCAACACGCTATTCTATGCACCGCCAATGCACTCCGCCAGCACCGCCTCATTCTCCGTGGATTTCGAAAACGCCTTCACATTATCCACCAATAATTGCAATTGTCACCGTGTAATGTTGTCACGATGTGCGCACACAACAACACTTACTACCGGTTCCGACGCGGATGGAGGCGGGGCTTGCGGAGTGCATTGGCGGTGCATAGAGTAGCGTGCTGCAAATAATTGGGGTGCATCGGACGTCGGATGCCCATCCACCCGGCGTAAAAGACATGTGGGCTGGTTTTGGAGCAGTACATGTACGTATGTATATATGCACAACGCAACGTAGGACGCGCGCGGAAAGAGGCGGGGCTGGCGGAGTGCATTGGCGGTGCGTATAGTAGCGTGTTGGTGAGATTTGGGGTGCATCGGACGCGGGATGCCCATCCACCCGGCGTAAAAGACGCGTAATATACACACTATATTCGCACCCAAATGTGTAAAAACCGGACATTCCGTGCCGGATGGATGCATGGGAATACGGCGTCCGATGCAGCCAAACCCCCAGCAACACGCTATTCTATGCACCGCCAATGCACTCCGCCAGCACCGCCTCATTCTCCGTGGATTTCGAAAACGCCTTCACATTATCCACCGCTAATTGCAATTGCCACCGTGTAATGGTGTCACGATGTGCGCACACAACAACACTTCCTACCGGTTCCCACGCGGATGGAGGTGGGGCTTGCGGAGTGCATTGGCGGTGCATAGCGAAGCGTGCTGCAAATAATTGGGATGCATCGGACGCGGGATGCCCATCCACCCGGCGTAAAAGACGCGTAATATTCACATTGTATTCACACACAAATGTGTGAATCAAAACCGGACATTCCGTGCCGGATGGATAGGAATACGGCGTCCGATGCAGCCAAACCCCCAGCAACACGCTATTCTATGCACCGCCAATGCACTCCGCCAGCACCGCCTCATTCTCCGTGGATTTCGAAAACGCCTTCACATTATCCACCGCGCGCTAATTGAAATTGCCACCGTGTAATGTTGTCACGATGTGCGCACACAACAACACTTACTACCGGTTCCGACGCGGATGGAGGCGGGGCTTGCGGAGTGCATTGGCGGTGCATAGAGTAGCGTGTTGGTGAGATTCGGGGTGCATCGGACGCCGGATGCCCATCCACCCGGCGTAAAAGACGCGTAATATACACACTATATTCGCACCCAAATGCGTAAAAACCGGACATTCCGTGCCGGATGGATGGGAATACGGCGTCCGATGCAGCCAAAACCCCAGCAACACGCTATTCTATGCACCGCCAATGCACTCCGCCAGCACCGCCTCATTCTCCGTGGATTTCGAAAACGCCTTCACATTATCCACCGCTGAAAGCAATTCCCACCGTGTAATGTTGTCACGATGTGCGCACACAACAACACTTACTACCGGTTCCCACGCGGATGGAGGCGGCGCTTGCGGAGTGCATTGGCGGTGCATAGAGTAGCATGCTGCAAATAATTGGGGTGCATCGGACGCCGGATGCCCATCCACCCGGCGTAAAAGACATGTGGGCTGGTTTCGGAGCAGTACATGTACGTATGTATACATGCACAATGCAAGGTAGGACGCGCGCGGAAAGAGGCGGGGCTGGCGGAGTGCATTGGCGGTGCATAGAGTAGCGTGTTGGTGAGATTCGGGGTGCATCGGACGCGGGATGCCCATCCACCCGGCGTAAAAGACGCGTAATATACACACTATATTCGCACCCAAATGTGTGAAAACCGGACATTCCGTGCCGGATGGATGGGAATACGGCGTCCGATGCAGCCAAAACCCCAGCAACACGCTATTCTATGCACCGCCAATGCACTCCGCCAGCCCTGCCTCATTCTCCGTGGATTTCGAAAACGCCTTCACATTATCCAACCCTAATTGCAATGGCCACCATGTAATGTTGTCACGATGTGCGCACACAACAACACTTACTACCGGTTCCGACGCGGATGGAGGCGGGGCTTGCGGAGTGCATTGGTGGTGCATAGAGTAGCGTGCTGCAAATAATTGGGGTGCATCGGACGCGGGATGCCCATCCACCCGGCGTAAAATACATGTGGGCTGGTTTCGGAGCAGTACATGTACTTATGTATATATGCACAACGCAACGTAGGACGCGCGCGGAAAGAGGCGGGGCTGGCGGAGTGCATTGGCGGTGCGTAGAGTAGCGTGTTGGTGAGATTTGGGGTGCATCGGACGCGGGATGCCCATCCACCCAGCGTAAAAGACGCGTAATATACACACTATATTCGCACCCAAATGTGTAAAAACCGGACATTCCGTGCCGGATGGATGCATGGGAAGACGACGTCCGATGCAGCCAAAACCCCAGCAACACGCTATTCTATGCACCGCCAATGCACTCCGGCAGCACCGCCTCATTCTCCGTGGATTTCGAAAACGCCTTCACATTATCCACCGCTAATTGCAATTGCCACCGTGTAATGTTGTCACGATGTGCGCACACAACAACACTTACTACCGGTTCCGACGCGGATGGAGGCGGCGCTTGCGGAGTGCATTGGCGGTGCATAGTGTAGCGTGCTGCAAATAATTGGGGTGCATCGGACGCGGGATGCCCATCCACCCGGCGTAAAATACATGTGGGCTGGTTTCGGAGCAGTACATGTACGTATGTATACATGCACAATGCAAGGTAGGACGCGCGCGGAAAGAGGCGGGGCTGGCGGAGTGCATTGGCGGTGCATAGAGTAGCGTGTTGGTGAGATTCGGGGTGCATCGGACGCGGGATGCCCATCCACCCGGCGTAAAAGACGTGTAATATACACACTATATTCGCACCCAAATGTGTGAAAACCGGACATTCCGTGCCGGATGGATGGGAATACGGCGTCCGATGCAGCCAAAACCCCAGCAACACGCTATTCTATGCACCGCCAATGCACTCCGCCAGCACCGCCTCATTCTCCGTGGATTTCGAAAACACCTTCACATTATCCACCCCTAATTGCAATGGCCACCGTGTAATGTTGTCACGATGTGCGCACACAACAACACTTACTACCGGTTCCGACGCGGATGGAGGCGGGGCTTGCGGAGTGCATTGGTGGTGCATAGAGTAGCGTGCTGCAAATAATTGGGGTGCATCGGACGCCGGATGCCCATCCACCCGGCGTAAAGACATGTGGGCTGGTTTCGGAGTAGTACATGTACGTATGTATATATGCACAATGCAACGTAGGACGCGCGCGGAAAGAGGCGGGGCTGGCGGAGTGCATTGGCGGTACGTAGAATAGCGTGTTGGTGAGATTCGGGGTGCATCGGACGCGGGATGCCCATCCACCCGGCGTAAAAGACGCGTAATATACACACTATATTCGCACCCAAATGTGTGAAAACCGGACATTCCGTGCCGGATGGATGGGAATACGGCGTCCGATGCAGCCAAAACCCCAGCAACACGCTATTCTATGCACCGCCGATGCACTCCGCCAGCTCCGCCTCATTCTCCGTCGATTTCGAAAACGACTTCACATTATCCACCGCTAATTGCAATTGCCACCGTGTAATGTTGTCACGATGTGCGCACACAACAACACTTACTACCGGTTCCCACGCGGATGGAGGCGGGGCTTGCGGAGTGCATTGGCGGTGCATAGAGTAGCGTGCTGCAAATAATTGGGGTGCATCGGACGCGGGATGCCCATCCACCCGGCGTTAAAGACGCGTAATATTCACACTATATTCACACACAAATGTGTGAATCAAAACCGGACATTCTGTGCCGGATGGATGGGAATACGGCGTCCGATGCAGCCAAACCCCCAGCAACACGCTATTCTATGCACCGCCAATGCACTTTATCCGCAACCCCCGCCTCATTCCCAGTCGTTCGTGCCTGTGCACGCACGAAATGCTTGCACTGCTCCGAAACCACTCACATACCCCGCTCATTTGGTACCGATTGCGACGCATGCACGGTGGATATTTGTTTACATCCAAATTGGATATTTGTCTAAAACCTCCCCCTGGGGGGGGGGGGGGGGGTCACAGCGTCCTGCTACTCCCTGCATTGGATTAGGGGCGACGATTGCAACCAAGACAAGGAGGCGCGCATGTACTACTCCGGAACCACGCGATGTGCCCGGTGACCTCCATATCAAGCACGTCCACCGATGCAAGTAATAAGGACAGGACACCCCCCCCCCCCCCCCCACAAACTGGAGGAAGTGTAGGAGTACAACCGGAGCATGACGTGATCCATTGTCGCTTATTTACAAGCACGGGCGGTGCTGCCAGACCCGATCGTCTACGGCGGGATGGAGGCGGCAGCGGCAGCAACATGAGCCGCAGCCTCAGCAGCAAGCCGCAGCTCCTTCACGTTGGCATGGATGCTGGCGTAGTCCTCGTCACTGTACAAATGCTTTGGCAACACAGCATGATCCCCAAAGTGGGCCACATACTGCGCCGCCAACTCGTGATTGCGTTTCTCCGCAGCATCACTGCGGGGGGTGATGTGTGGGTAGAGTGCCTCGTTGTAGGCTGCCAGGAATGGCGTGTACTAGGTAGGGTCGTCCGCACGGCCGCAGCCAGGCAGACCCAGAAGTTGCCTCTGCCCGTACAAGCGGACATTGCCACGCCCGTGACACTTGCTTGGGACCAGGGTTGCCGCTGGGCAGCTCAACTAGGGCGCCCACGGGCCTGCGGTGCGTCGTGTCCGACACAAACACGTACCCATGGTATTGTTTCATGTAGGGCCTGTCCTCCTCGGGGACACCCATGCCACGCTCCAAGTCCTCCAGGGGCTGCATCAAGTTCTTGTGGCTCATGATGAAGTCGGCAGCTCCCGGATGTGTCTCCGCCAGCGTCCTCTCCGTGAGGCGGTGATCCTCGTGGCCCTTTTCATGTCAACACATGGATGGCACTCAGTCCCCGCCCCCGCCCCCGCCCCCGCCCCCGCCACCGGCCTGGTGGGGGGGGGGGGGGGGGGCGCACCGGGTACCGAATGTGCTTTCACGACATCTATGAAGCTCACTTCTGGCCCGCGGTACACCTCAGTGGGGCGGCAGTGGCACGTGCATGCAAGGATGTCCTGCAGATTTGGAGCATGCCCATCAATGTGGGTTATCTGAGCGGGGGCATCCGCCGGGATGAACAACAACGCGATTACCGTCCACGACGAAAAGCTTGGTGCTAGCTCGCCGGCCTTCTCAGCACCAGCCACGAAAGCGCGCCGCAATTCCAGCAAGGCGGCAAACAAGGCCTTCCTGCAAGGCACACGCTACGAATAAGCGACGCACGAGTCAGGGGTTGAAGGGGGCGGGGGGGGGGGGGGGGGGGGGGGGGGGGGGCACCTCTTCATTTGCCTCTGCTATTTGCCGACCCAGGTCTCTGGCGCACTCCTTGCCCAATGCCACAGCTTCCACGGGCCGACTCTGCCCTCCTTTTCCCCGTCATACGGCTTCACCTGCGTGTGGTATGCAACGTCCAGGTCTTCCGGGGGCAGGATGACCTGTGGTGTCAGGGGCACACACACCATGCTCAACACCATGCTCATAACCACGACGTTTGTACTCCCTTCCGCTCCGCCGCGTCCTTCGTTGAAACCTGGTCTTGTGCGACGTGCGACAACAAACCCACCTCTAGCAGCATGGCAGCGTTCAAATCCGGGTCTGGCGTCGGGACCACATTAGGGAACCTTCTCAGCAAGGCATGCGCGGCGTCTTGTCCGAGCAGCCTCCACATACAGCTCCAGGTGTACGGGGTCATAGGTACCACCATCATGTAGCTATCGCTCGACGTAGGCTTGCAACCTCGTTGTCGCATCTTCCTCAGCGAGGAGCTCGGGGATTTAACATTGTTTGACATGGCGGCAGGCTTAATGGGGGGGGGGGGGGTGCCCACGCACGGAGATTTGCGGCGCTGGGTGGAGCGGCGGACACTCACCCGCTCCGCCCCTACATGTCGTGCACATCTTCGTGCACATCGGTGCACACCGCCGCACAACGCCGCACAACGCTGCGCACATCCGCGCACAATCGTCGCGCACATATACGCCCGCCCTACCGCATATATTATCCCGGATTCACTCGGTGAAACCGCGTATTCATTACGCCGTGCTACTTCAGCAATAAACATTGCGAAATTACGCCGACACAATGCCGCACCGACTAGCTCTTGACAATACGTGCATATAAATAGTAGTGGCGCGCTGCTCCTCGCCTCCGCTGTGTCGTTGACTGCTGCGGAAGGCGGTCGTCGAATGGGTGTTCGTTTCTCCACCTCGCCCCCCCCCCCCCCTTCACCGCTCACAACGCAATGGCAGACCTCGTCTCCCGGGCAAAAGTGGGCGGCGAGCCTTGTTGTCTCGCGTGTCCGCGCCGCCGGCATCGAGGAGGACGAGAAAGACATGAGGAAACGCGTGACAAGGAGGGCACGCAACAAAACACTTCACCCTCCACATTAGCACGCACCCACTCGTGGCTAGCTTGTGCCGCGCGCAGGTTCGTCCGGGAGCGCCGTAAGGCCCACCTAAACGCCAAGACTTCCACAGTGCCAGCGGCGCAACTCGTGGTGGCCGAGGAGGCCGCATCCTCAGCCGCTTAAAGGCAAAACGATTGTGGCTTGTTGTGGGCGTCCGGGCACATGGGGCGTCCCGACGCCAAGATAAGGAAGCTCATGGCGGCGTCGTCGACGGCACAGCCTCCCGGGGTGGTGACGACACTGACGGATGACAAGAAGCGGAAGAGGCCAGTGAAGAAGCGCCGAGGTAAGAGACTGACGGTCGCGGAGTCGGAGGCGGAGGCAGCGAGATCGTCGAAGCGGAGGGTCCCCCGGGCACGCAAGAACAAGAACAAGCAGTAGCCCCCGCCCCCTTACCCCCCTCCCCTCACTCCCCCGGCGGGAGCGGCGGGCGGCGGGGGGGGGGGGGGGGGACCAGCCCCCCCCCCCCCCCCCCCCCCCCCCGCCCCCCGCCACATGCCCCGACGGCAGCTGTCGCAAATTTTGTAATTCAAACATTCTTCGGCAAACCGCTGCCTGTTCCCCACCCCTCCCCCTCGCAAATATTTATGTAACGTGATCACTCTTTGGCAAAACAGCCAAACCGCCCGTCTGATGACCTTTGATCGGACGGCGGGCAGGCCCGTTCAGCAATACTAGCTATAATGTACACAAAATTCCCCACTCTTGCCGAGTGAATAGTACGGCTGAGATTCGCACTCCCATGTACTAATAGTCGTAGTTATCCACAGGACGATTCGTCATTACGCCCGGGTTCGTACTAGATAGCCGGTACCGGCTTAATAAATATATCGCGTACTACCCGGTAATGCACGGACAACCTCGTACCTTGTACATCTGTGCCATGTAACGCGTCACCGCGCTAGTACGACTACCACAATGATTACAAAAAGGGTTTATCGCCCGCCGGCAATACCGCCGGATGTACTCGTACTTTACTGGATGGACATGCCGCCACCAGCAGCAACCTTCACGGATAAATAATAGTCGCTAGTAGTAGTGCCTCGTCACCCGTATGTCACATCTCATTCTCACAGTGGACATCGAGACTCTCTCAGTCTCGTAAGGTGACACACGATCTCACAACGACGTTCGACGCCAGCCGCTCGCCGCGACTGCAATAATGATAGCATGCCGTAATATGGACAACACACGGTTGCCTGACGACCTGTACGATTCGAAGGGGTGCGGTGGAGGCAACGCTGCGAGTTCGACGACTGACACCGCTAGCCTCACTGCGCTGGTGCATCGGGTGTTGCTGCGACTCGACGAGCTAGACTCCCGCACCTCTTCCGTTCAACAACCACCGCCGCAGAAACCTATTCCCGCGACGCCAGCCGACTGCCTCGAGGGTGACGAGGAGGAGGACGACCCCCCCCCCCCCCCCCCCCCCCCCCCGGTTTCCTTGCAAAATCGACAGGCCACGCGTTCATCGACCCGCGCGACTGGATCGACTACCTGCCGCGGGCATACGCCGAGTCTATGCCCCTTGTAGGACTCACCAACCCCGGGCTGTGGAACCCACGCAACGACGAGTGGGACCGCTACCTCACCGACGAGAAGAAGCACGCGACGCCCGACGAGTATCGCCACCTGCTGTGCTATGGAGTCTTTACCGCCGCCGCGCACGCGGCGCTCACGGACGCGGTGGCAACGCTTCGCGCGAAAAACGCCACCGCTCGCGACACCGCGGACGCCAACGACCTACTCGACTCCGCGATTCGCACGATCTCGACGTGCGGGCAGGCTGTTGAAGACCAGCTCACCTACCTCCGGCGTTTCAAGTGCAGGAAACAAGGCGCTTACCGGCGAGGAGCGAGTCGCCGAGCGCCACGTTTACTTCCGCTTCTTCGACACCACCGCCGCCGAGCGCTCCAACAATGGCGTCGACGGCCTCCTCGACGCCCTGAACGAGAAAAGACTCGAGGTCAGCCTCCACCAGGCGGCCAAGGCGCAGGCCGCCGCGCAGTTCAAGTGCAGCGGCAGCGGAGGGAGCGGAGGCGGCAGCGGCAACATCCGCATCAAGGAGCAAGAGCGTGCAGAACACGCAGACCGCGCCACAAAGGAGAGGGTGGACAAAAAACAAGGACAAAGACAAGATCAAGGGCAAGCCTCAGCCCGGCAACCCTGCGAGGAAGACTACTACCCCGCAGACCGAGGTGCAGAACTGACGGTGTGCCCTGCCGTTCCGAGTCATGCTACCCAAGTTCAAGCTACATTCGACACCGCGTGCGGCGGCAATGGCGGCAATGGCAAGACATCGGTGCGAGCGATTAAGTCCTACGGTGGATCCATGAGGGCGTCCGGATCCCCTTCAAGCACAACCGCCCCCCACCTAACTTCCACAACGGCATCAGCATGCAGGACGCTACCCCAGCGCAGCTCACGTTTCGCGAGGGCGAGCTTTCCCGCTTCGTGGAGTCCGGCGCGTGAGAGTTTGGCACCTGCCGCAAGTGGGTGTCAAGACTCTTTTTAGTACCCAAGCCCGGCGTCAACCAGTGGCGCTGCATCATCGACCTCCGCGTGCTCAACTCTTACTGTGTGCGCAAGCGGCTCAAGATGGAGACCCTACTGGGAGTGCGCCACCTAACCAAAAAGGGAGACTACATGTTCTCCTTCGACCTCCAAGACGGCTTCTATGCTCTAGGCATCGCAGAGGCGGACCGAGACTACTTCACCGTGGATGTCCGAGGTCAGCTCTACAGGCTCGCGGGTCTGCCAATGGGCTGGAGCCTCTCGCCCTATTACTTCGTCACGCTCACCCAAGTATTCATCACCCACCTGCGGAAACCCGAGCCCGAGCCCCCTCATCGTCTACGCAGCCCATACGGAGCGAGCGCTACCTCCGGCGTACCATGTGGAGGGGGCGCGCATCCTACCTTTCGTGGACGACTTCCTCCTCTTCTCATCCGCATCAATGGAGCATGCGCTCCACCTCCGTCAACGGCCCGCCAGCCTCCTCAACGCCTTGGGGCTGCAGCGGAACCCCACAAAGGGCTTTTGGGAGCCCTGCCAGCTCGGCAGGCACCTGGGGGTGGACAACGACTCAGCGTCCGGCATGTTCTACGCACCGGCAGACAAGCTGAACCGGCTCTCCCGGCAGGCCACCCGGCTCATCGGCCGCGCCACGCGGAACGCCAGGTGGCTCCCAGTGCGCGAGCTGCAGTCACTGGCATGGCAGGCGCAGTACCTCTTTCCGGCGATCCCGGCCGCAAGATTCTTCTTGCAGGAGCTCCACTCCGTGGTCGGCGACCGTCGGGGCGGGCGCGTCCGGATGACGCCACAGCTCCGCCGCGACCTACAGTGGTAGACATCGGTGCCCAGTCAGTCCAACGGCAAGCCCATCCACCGCCCGGTGGAGACGGCTTATCTGCACACCGACACCTCATGCTACGCGGGTGGGGCGGGGTGTTGAACGGCGGGCTGGAGGCGCGGGGATTCTGGAGGTCGGCGGGCGAGCGCCGGCACATCACCTTGAAGGAGCTCAAAGCGGTCCGACTTGCCGTGGAAAGCTTCCTCCCCCACCTCGCCGGGCGCAACGTCCTCCTGCACGAGGACAAGCACGCGGTATGTCACGTTCTGCCGGGCCTAACCTCACGCTCTCCCGAGTAGATGTTGGCCGAGCTGCGACGACTATGGTGCTTGCTGGACTCGCACGGCATCCATCTGCGCGCGTGGCACATTCGCTCGGCAGCGAATATCTGGGCGGACCGTCTAAGCCGGCACCTCGACAGCGACGATTGGCAACTCGACCCCCTCCTGTTCGCGGAACCGGAGAGCCGGTTCGGCCCTCATTCCATCGACCGCTTCGCGTCCGCCCTCAACACCATGCTCCCCCGCTACAACGCGGCGTGGTTGGACCCTACGTGCGAGGCGGTGGACTCGTTGCACCTGCCGGATGCGGACTGGCGCCGCGAAAACAACTGGTGCAACGCACCCTGGCCCCTGCTACCCGACCTCGTGCAAAAGCCGCAGCAGAGTGGCGCAGCGGCGACCGTCGTCGCCTTGCGATGGGAGGGCAAGGCGTGGCACCATGCACTCACCGAGATGGCAGTGGAGGAGCTCACGGTGGCGCCGCGCGCAGGTTTGTTCCGGCCGGGACGGCGGGACGGGCGAGGTATGATCGGCAGGCCTCACTGGCCCGCCGTGACTGTATTCCGCGTTCCGTTCCGGCATGGGTCTACCTGCGCCGAGGGGCCGCAAGTGCTACGCTATCCATGTTTCCGGGCAATAGCCACCAACTACCGGCTGTACATGCGGCACCAATACGAAATGCAGTGGTGAAGTACCGCGTCGAGGTCGCGAGCTGCACGACGCCGTGGGCTGATTCGATGCGCCCGTACATGACACGGGTTCTAGGGTATGACACCCTTGGCGTCCAAACCCTGGAGCTCCTATCAGCTGCGTGGGCGCCGACCACTGCGGCGTCTTACGCCAGTTGCATAAAGCAATATTTCCGTTTCTGCGAAGAGCAGCAGCGACCGGCCCTTACTGCCGATCCCGAGACTATGACACGGTACGTCACGTGGTTGGGCAACCTGGGGACGATCAAAGCTTGCAGCCTTACCTGTCGGCCGTCAACAACTTCTTCAAGGACCACGGCCGGGAGCCGATGGCTCTGGGCGATCTGGTGAGCAGGGTCCGCAAGGGCCTTGCTGCGTCGCAGGTGACGCGAAACCCCGAGCTGATGCGGCCCCCATTGCCCGCGCGTGTGGTGCTGAAAGCCCTGACCTGGCAAACGCCCTACGGCTGGAGCTGGGACCTACATGGGGCACGGACCCAAGTACCGTGGTGCGTGGAGCTGTTCCGCGCCAGCCTGACAATCGTCGTGCTTTGTCTGTTTTTCTGCCGCGGAGGAGCGGGGGTGGAGTGTCGTACGGGCGACCTAACGGTCGGCCCGGACGGCGGGATCCTCCTATACCATCGTGACCGGAAAGGCCAGCGTTGCGCGGATGCAAGCAAAAAGTTGTTGTGTCAGCTGCCACCGTCAGCGCATGCCGACATCACGGCGATGCTGCACTACTTTGATGCCGCCCGTCACGTGTTCGCCGGCGTCCGCATGCTAGCGGCGCGATGGGCCATCAACCGGCGCGAGAGCCAGGCCAAATGGACGGCGGACACCCTCACCAGCTGGCTGGCTGCAACTGGTGCTGGCAGCAGTGCATGAGCCCCCCGCCCCTCGCGGGGCCAAATGGACGTCCCACTCCCTCCGCACGGGGGCCACAACAGCCGCGTACGTGATCGGCGTGACGATGCAGAAGATCAAATACTTCGGCGGCTGGGCGATGGAGTCCAACGTGGTGCTCAACTACATCTATTTCGACCCAACAGTGCTGCCGTGTCCGGCAGCATTGCACCTCTTTGGCTGGATGACCCCCTGGGGCGGTCAACCAGCCAGGCTGCCACGCCAAACGGCGACATGTTGGCAAAACTGCGAGCCCCCTGCTTTGCTAATGGTCATATTGAGAATTATAGAGGTTTGAATTGCACGGGGCTAAGTACGACGGGGTGACATTGCTTTGGGGCCTGAGCCCCTGTGCCAAACGTTGTAAGAGATCTGACACCTCTTTGGCAAAACTGCAAGCCCCCTGCTTTGCTAATGCCGTGATAGCTACAGCACGAAACCTGCACACGACCTCCATAGACGAACTACTGCCAATATCCTAAAACCCTAAACATATACGAACTACTGCTAGCAGTAAACAATATATGTATATATATATATATTCGCCATATACATATAGATATACATTTGTATACATATATATATATATATATATATATATATATATATATATATGAGAATCGATGAACCGCGTGGCGTGTTAGCGTGTACAGGTAAGGGCCCCCCGCCTCTTCTTCTCATAGCGGCGAAACCGCGGCTACACAGCACTCCGTTAACATTACATGTTAGTATATTAATCTAGGTTTTAATAAAAACAATTCGTTCACACTATTGACAGTACCCGTATTGTATTTAACAAAACATCAAAGGATAATGTACAGACGCTCTCCCTGTAACCAAAAAGTTAATAATGTACAGACACAAGACGCAAGGTCAACCCCACCCCGCCCCCACCCATGACAAGCGTCACACCTCGCCCCCCTGGCCTGCTCAACCGCGGCTACGCCGCTCTTGCCGACAAGTAGGCGCACTGCCCGTGTCCTCCCTGGCTTTCATTACCTCATCCTGTAATCCACCGCGCTAGAACAGCAGCATCGGAGCTCCCTCCTGTGGTGCCAGGTTTATGCTCCGGGGTGTCCTTTTGACCCGACGTTGACCGGTGGACCGTATCCTCTCTCCCTGCGACGCCTCCACGGCGCACCTCATGGCGGCTGAGCGCCTTCCCCGGGCGCCACTAGTGGATGTACCGGACAACAACTCCTCGCCCTCACTCTCACCTTACGCGCTGCAGCATACTGGTGGATTTGGGCTTCAATGCGGCTCCCCTGTGAAGCTGCTGTCTTCACCGTCACGTGCCATTCCAGGCGCTGACCAGCATCGTCACCGCGTGGGTCAACCCGCTTCGGGTCGGGCAGAGGGACAAGTCAATACCAGTGCTTGGTTGGACGCCGGCTTCGATCGAGCTGTTACAGAAGAGGAAGGCCTGCTTCAGAGCTTTAGTTCTTTGGCAGTCGGGGCGGCAGAGGTGTCAGCCCCCAGCGCCTCTCGTCCTCGTGTGGCGGCGCCGCGCCGCGCCGTCAGCGTGCGCGGGCGTGACAGTTTTGCAACCTCTTGCTGGCAAGACCGTCTCGTAAGCAACGATTGCGACCCAGGGCACAGCGGAGTATTTAATGATCTTGATGGGGACGTAGGCGAGGCGCTACTGGCCGAACTAGACGCCGAGGCCGCAGCCGAATCTGCGCCTGAGTGTCCTGTTTCGAGGCGCACAGACGACTGCCGAGCCTTCCTAAGGTAGGCCAGGGCTACCCCCCCCCCCCCCCCCCCCCCCCCTCTTCCGCCCGCCGCCCTGGTCGTCACCCCCTCTAATAGCATGTGGGCTGACCATACAGGTCAGACTCCGAATTTGACAAGACGTTTCAGGCGGAGCTATGCTTTGGACAGCCCGGCCTTGAGGACGAAGCAGACACACTGGATTTTCTGAGAACCTCTCTTCCAGCATCTCCAGACATTGTCGGGCGCTCACGGAAGGTGCAGCCAGGAACCCAACCTTCCCGCCTCAGACTGCAAGCTGATGTGGAACCCAGCTCTTCTAGGTCCCCCGCCGGCCACGGAGGTTCCACAGGCATGCCCTGTGGTATGGAGCAGTCCAGCGGACCTCCTGGCAACAAGGCTGCGCTTTCGTCTGGGGAGGTACTTCATGCACCCACAGCCAAGGCCGCGTTTGCTGTTCTGATAAGCCTTGTTACCGCGCTCAATGTTGGAATTGACGTTCCTCATTCCCACCATCGTCAACAGGTGCTCGGCAAATCCAGCGCATGCCAAACCCGGGGTCCCATTGGGCATGTTACTCAACCAGCTGCAGCCATTGCCAGAGGTTACAGCTCAGAGCAGCCATCCACGGAGATTGCAACTTCCATTGTAGAACATGTCATCGAACTAGCAGTGCAGGAGCTGCACCTCGAGCGTGGAGAATGCCTCTCATTGAGGGAAGAGGCCTTGCAACTCTGTGCGTCAAGTTTACTTCTTGAACTCCCGGAAGCTCACCTACATGGGGGTGCTGGCAATTGCCACGGCTTCAAGAGGGAGGAGTCCATGTTGGAATCTCGAAGGTGCTCCACTGAGCTGGGATTGGCAGGGCATGGAGCGGCTCTTGCTGCTGCTTGCCCAGCACCCGCGACGGCTTATGCCAATGCACCCAGTAGCAGGCCAGCCAAAGCATATCAGCAGTCAGCCGGATTCCAGAGCGTGCATTGCGATCACGCAGCTACGACAGGCGCATGGTGTGAACAGGCAGGCGACTCCGCGCAGGCGGCCACTCCTGATGACAAGTGGCTCGGTCTTCGCAATAATGTTTTCTATGGGGATGATGAAGCTGATGTCCGGGGAAGCGTCTTCGTACGGACCATCGATATAGCTCTCAACACACGCACTCCACACTCTCAGTGCAGCAACCAGCCGCCTATGAGTGACACTGTCTCAAGCACACCAGCCAAAGCTGTAGCGGGTGCTGACTCGCATCGCTCCTTTGACGCGCAACACGATCTTTGTTCTACGATGGACGCACCAACTGCGGGCTCAGGGGGTTCTTTTATCACACCAGTAGCAACTGGCTGCAAATCCCTATCGCCTTTGTCAGTACCTCCTACAGTTCAGCAGATGCAAGCCCTTTCCGAGGGTGACACGTTCTACTCTCCAGGCAGTGTTCCCCCCACGGAGCCACGTGCGGTTAGATCGACATTCCCTACTGACACTGACTCCCCTGGAAATCAGGATGACGCGTTCTATTCACCGCATTCTTCCCCAGCATCCAAGGTATGTGCCGCACTGCTGCATCACCAACTGAACATTGCTTGCTGTTAAGGCATACGAATCCAACATTCATGTGTGTTTTATGACAGGGCAAGTCCCCTGCACCCTCTTCCAACTTCCCTACTCCAGGACATTCCCCAAACTGCCCCGCAGAGCAGAAATACGCCACGGCTTATGGTCATCAGGGCGAGGCATCGCCAACGCTGGAGCAGCCAGTCTCTGATCTCATCCGAGCCCCAGACCAATCCGCAGCGACTGCGATCCCTTCCCCCATTTGGTCGTTTGCGAAAAAATCAGCGTGGGACATTGACGCCAGCATGGTATTGACCGGTGTTAGCATGGCTCTCCCTGGCCCTTCCAGCCCCTGTGCTTTGGACATTGAAGTCGCGGGTGGAGACCAGCAGAGGGCTCCAGATCCATGTGTCTCTCCAGAGCCTGAGAAGATGCAGTCCATTCTTGAAGATGCAAATGCGCTTGCCAAGAGTCTTGAGACTGGGCATTTCGGTAAGGCGCCAGTGCAATTAGCGGATGCGGCCTCCGCTGCGCAAAGCAATTGCTTTTCTCTTGGAGCTGCCTCGCCTGGGCATTTCCGGGGCAGCATTGGAGGCGCAGGCAGATCGCTGAAGAACTCGTCCAAGCTCAGGGCGCCCAAAAGCTCCTTCCACTTTTTCAATGGGGTATGGGCACATTGCCACATTGTATGCATGTGCACGGTTGTGCGTCAGCTGCCTTACCTAGGTTTCTACAGTTTATCTCCATACCTTTTTGGGCCACGTTGACTTGTCTGGTTGGTGGCTACAGGCTAGCACTTCCAAGGCGATTGATGGAAGGCCGTCACTTGCAGGGCAGCCGGTAAAATCCATTGCGGAGATTTGCCAAGTTCCCACACCTTTGCAATTCAAATCCCGGTGAGGAAACGCCATGCAAGGAGTAATTTTCCTCTGTGTGGATTTTTCAACCGCATGGGCCTGCCAGGAGGCAACTCAATCCATGGGCGTGGCACTGGATGTGAGGGTCTGGTTTACAGTAGTGCGGAGGTATTGTACTTTGTAAGTGGGCATTAAATATGTGGATATACACGGTTTTGCAACCTAAATGGCATGTCTGCAATCCGCTAGCTGTGCAAAACCTTCCTATGGCTAACCTTGTAGTGCCAGCGAATGAATCCTAGCTAGAAGATCCACTGCTGGATGTGCTGTGCCTGCCCTGTCTACCACAACACTGATCTCCTCTTTTGCATTCCCGCATGATTCGGTTCAGTGGCACTGCAAGTGTGGATGCAATCACACCTGCGGCAGCGCCAACGGATGTCCGTCCCCATGAACTTTTTGGAGGTACGTCACACAGGGCACACATTCACAGGGACATCTTGTCATTTGACATGGATTGCTGCCATCTAGTGGCGGCGTCCTGTGTCTGTTGCGTGAGCTGAGTCACATTCTGCTTGTAGGTGCCGCATCTTGCCCAACATTCATGGCTGCAGCAGAGAGCATGTGTTCCACAGCTGCCACTGTATGGACATTCCCCACTCATCCGCTCGAGAGTGCTGCCTCATCTGATGCGGCAGCTCCAGGTTCCCTATTCGCGAGCCATTTCAATGCCGACGACCTGCCGTTGAAATTCCAGAGTAAGGCTTCAAGCACAGCAACGTCCAACATGGCATCATCAGCCTTTAGTCTCGCTGATAATTGTGCCAGAAGTCAGCCCGAATCTGTCTCCGGAAAGTCCCTGGCAAAGCACATCGTGGAACAGAAAGCATGTGCTTCAGACAGGGGTCTGTTGAGTGCACATGATCTGTCAAATGGCATGGAGAGAGATGGCCACGTTGCACGTCAGGGGAGTTCGGTGCCAGCAACAGCATCGCACTCCATAACACAGCGAGCGTCACGTGACAGGAAGCCTGCAGCCAATGTACACGGGGTGTTGACACCTAAAGCTGTCAGATCACGCGAGTGCTTGCCCAGGAGACCGCTGCCCAAGGCCCAAGTCAACCCGCAAGGTATTTACAAACCCATGCGCTTTCCCAACTCTATCCATATTACACCTGTGACTGATGACCAGAACTCTGCCAACAGGTGCAGGGTCCACAGAACTGAAAAGCACGGCCAGTGCTGAAACGAACGTCCCCCCAACGGCGAATGACTCTTCACGCAGCAGCTTTCATCTCGTTGGCAGCAACCCTGTGGCTCAGGGCAATAGCAAAAGCCTGCGAGACGTGTGGGCAAAAGGGGTTTCTCGACTGCGCAAGCCCAGCAGCTACTCGCATTGCAGGACTGGGGGTGCTGTGGATCCTGATCTACCTGCAGCTGCGAAACAATCGGGTCCTCATGCACAGGCTGTGGGACTGGCTGGCCAAGGGGCAACACACATTCAAGAGAAAAGGCCTATGTCAAGCCGACTCCCTCAGGCGTCCGTGCCAGCTACGAAAGCCAAGCGGAAGCGCATCGGTGGAAAAGATGCAATATCTACACCACGTTCCGTTGCCAGCTTGCTGGGAGGATGCACGCCGCGTTCTCAGCCTCTGACAGAATCTATTGCCATTGAGCGTGCAGCGATGCTGTCCCAGGCTCCACTAAACGGTGCAGTGCAGGGCAAGAAGAACAGTGTTGCCGGGATCCTTAGGCGTCTGGCAACTCCGCGGACAGCCAGAAAGGAATCCCATATCCAAAGCAGTGGCATGCCCCCATCTTGCCCGGCGACCACCGATGCAGATAATGGTAGCGCTGTCAGAAACATCTTTGGCTGATTAGCATGTCCCTGACGGCGTGACGGCATTGTGTAAGCAGCCGGTGGGTATACCTCGAGAGATAAGTCAAGCGCCATCCATATATATATACGAGCCCAACACGCCTGTGCGCTATCCATGAATTGGCATTGGCATTGCTTGGCACTGTTCGGGCACTGCACGTAAATAGTGTGACCGGTAGGGTCTACTCACCGTGGCCCACCTTTTGATTACTATGGCTGACAGTTCTGGCTGTGGTCCAGTTGCTCGTAATTGCTATCTGTGCCATCCATGGTCTACCTCAATTTCCGTCAGCACTTGGCCCTCTACTTCTTTGCCACTTGTCTCCGCGTCAACTTGCTTGATGAATCACTCTGACGGAACCCAACAAAACCAGCCGTCAATTAGAGCAGAAAGGAGGGGGGGGGGGGGGGGGGGGGGGGGGCACTCTTAGTACTGTAGAACATGTGCCCCTTGTGGTTAGCATTTCGTCTTAATCAGGTAAGCGGAACCACAGAAGGCGAGCTGTAGCGGTGTTTGTCTGTGGGCTTGCTGGCGACTAGTAATAGGTTTGATGCAGAGAATGCCAATACGCGTGTATTTCAACATAGTACCTTGCCAACATGCTGGCTAGCAGTAGCTGTAGAGCTTGTGGATTGACTACCGCCTGCATGGGCAGGCTTTGGCGCATCGGCTCCGTTTTGAGGCTGATTCCGGATTGCCTGGCCAGAGGCACTGCTACCTGCCACTGTGCCTGACTTTGATGCAGTGCCATCACTGTTATGGTCGACCGCCGGGGCACGAGGCTTTGAAAACAACTTCCTCCTTGGGATATCAGGTGCTTGGTGATGGCCTGCAGTGAGTTTTCTGACCATGGCAATCCCCAGAATACCTGAAAATGTGGCCAGGCCATTTGCGTTAGATTACCTGTGTCAAGAGCTGCAGACAGTGCGAGATGCTCATGTGTAAATGCATGTCGAGTGGGGCGCAGATCCCAACCTGTTATTCCAAGGAGGGCGATTGACAGCGGCCGAGCTTGATTCTTCAGCAACACAAAATGTGGATTCGACCTTACTATACGCGAAACCCGCTCCTGAAAGTACACAGACAGCCCCCAGCAATCAGCACAAACACCATATCCTACGCTCAGGCGTGTCTGTGTGTCTTTGTATGTGTTTGTGTGCGCACGCATGTGTGCAATGAGAATCATATAATGCAGTCAGAGTGCGCTGTAGGTGTGGGCAGCCTCAAACGGTGTAATCATGGAAATGTGGTTGTCTTCATGAAGCTGTGTTGTACCTCAAACTGACTGTACACTCCAGCAGATTCAAAACGCTCCAGATATTGGATTGCACTTGAAAGAAATCTTCTCGTCGCTTGGAAGTGCTGGGGATCTATTAACATGCGCTCCAGATCCTTGCAAATCTTAAGCAAAATCGGCGGGAACCATGCGGCTATACCAACTTCAACCTGCTGAAGCCGGTTGTGAGGACAGTCAGGCGTGGCCATGCTGCAGGCGTACAGAATTCCAATTCAGTGCAGCCCCATGGTACCTTGTTCTGTTGTGGGCGAGGCTCAACACAGTGCTGACGCGATCCCTGCACCAGGAGCACACTGTCAGATAATAGGGTGCACCAATGATGTTAGTATGGTATGTACAAGTGAGGCACCGTAGTCATGATGAAAATATACGTTAATACACCTGAAATGTGTCTCTTGCATGCGTTTCCTTGTCAGCAGACATTCGGCGCAGCATTGACGCATGATCATCTCTGGATTTTCGAAGCATGATGTCCACACTTGCCTGCAGTGAGCATCGGTGTTAACGGCACTAAACCGTTCAACAAAAGGTTCCAAACGGTGGTGACAGGGCAACATTACACGGATGGTAGGGGGCAAAAACGCCATCAGCCAGCGTTAATATCTATCAAAATACATCACATGGATGCACCTTTGCAGCACTGAGCTCTTGCAACTTCATTTCTGTGCGTTTAAGCTTGTCATCTGTGATTTTTAAGCGCATTTGAAGCTCATCTGAAACTGCTTCTGACCTACAAACGGCATGCCCATCATTATAACCGCACACAGTACGCACACACTGTTGTTGCGCAGCCAGGGAAAGCAAAGAGGTCGCACCTCTCTGCCTTTTCCTTCATGGTCGCCAGGTCTATGGCCATTAGTGCGGCATGCTCCTCTGCTTCCTTATTGCGAGTCTGGACCTTGATCGCACAATAGGTAACGTTTGCTTCAGCGACACAAGCTACCCACAGCATGCTCCACAGGTTTTACCCGCTAGCTGACAGCACACGGCTTTCAATTAATGGCAGGACAAGATAACAGTAACGCGGCTCTGCAGCACCTTTGTTGTTTTCTCTAGCTCAGCACGCGCAGCATGAAAAGCAGCCTCCGCCCTCTGCAAAAGTACAGCAAGCGCAGAACGTAAGGGCCTGATAGCGCCATGCAATTATGTGAGCGTAGGCCGTCTGCGTACATTTAAATGGCCTACCTGCGCAGCTTGCTTTGCTCGGCCCTCAGCAGCAGACAAAAGCGCCTTAAGACTAGCAACCTGCACAGCACAGCAGCAATGTTATGCCACAGGCAGGCTCATGACACTCTGAACATGCACCACGGTCATGCTACCAGGCTTACCGTTTCGTCCCCACCGCCTTGAAGGTCTTGCCTGCGTGCGCTGAGATCCTCTGGTTGAATATCAGACGCAGTTAAGTCCTGACCATGTTTGGGAGCCCTCTCCCGCTGTAGTGTCCGCGTTTCCGGTTCAGGTACTACGCCTTGACTCGCTAGCAGATTCTCTGAAACGCTAGCGGCAGCCAATGCGCATCCTGTGTTGCGCCAGTCGCTTCCCGCCAACCCGGCAAGCAAGGCTAACACCACCAGGGCGCGAGGCCTCCGTAACGTGTTTCGTTGGAGCATGGTATCCGCTAGTGCCCAAACCATGTGAGGGCGAACCAGGCGGGCCGGAACAGCGCAACCACGCCCGCTGCACGAAACGGGCCTGCAGCAGAAGGTACTCGCAAGTTCAGATCGATGTTCCAGATCGGTGGCCGACCTCAGGATACGGCATCATCAACCGGAGCATGCGGTGTATCCTACATCTGCAGGGCATGCGGCGTGTGGTTTGAATTCACATGTCGCGCCGCGTCTTGCGCCGCCGCCTGTGATGTCGACTAATTTTTGGTTACAGGGATCGACTAAGGATTAATCCTTACGGGGCCAGGAGGCTGATCATCGGGTATTATATCATCGGGTGGCCTGCATTTTCATGACCAAACACCAAAATACTAAAATACTCGTTACTTTATTACGTAGCTGGCCCAAACACCGCAGCAATACTATCTCATCATACACGCGCGCGTAACGTCAGCCCGTGCCGAAATCGAACTCGTTTTCGGCACTTCATTCCAGTCGTCGAGCAATTCCGGTCGTCTTCCCTACGCGCACTCACGCCCCTGCCAGCGGCGCTTCTGGGAAGCCAGCTTATTGTAGGAATGGCATGCTACTTCGTCGTGTGCTCTAGTCACACCTTTTGCTTATACGGACACGCTGCCCAGCCACCGATACGCGGCCCCTGTCAATGTGATCCAGATTTTGAAGGGAAATCCAGGGGATACTTCAGTGTTGCAGCACGTAGCTCCTGCACGTTATCAGCGAAACGAAGGGCATGATCAGCGAGAGGCACAGTGGCGCGTCCGCAGCTTCCGCAATGTGCAGCAGGAAACAGGAGCTGCACAGCAGCAGATTTTTAAGTGTGCAGAAAGCCCTGCACCTGGAAGTGACTAGGAAACTGAAACTGGTGAGGTCATCAGCCTTCGGAGAATCAGTAAGTAATGTATGAAATCATTGATGCACCACTTATGACACTCCTATATCTGCCTCCAAGCCTCTGCATGATGTGTCTCCGCTTATGACTGCCACCTCTGGCAGGCCGCAGTGACCGAGGGGAAGGAGGGCAGGGAGATTATATGCTCGGAAATATTTGCGGACGTCACTGGCGAGCTTGATAAACGTGCAAAAGGCAAGTATTCTGCTTCGGAGCAATGCTTGCCATGCAGGATCTGGTGATGCTGTTTAGTATCACCTCATCACGCAGCATTGAATCTAGAACTGTATGAAGCGCCGGGGGGGGGGGGGGGGGGGGGGGGGATTTGAGGGTAGCGCATGCATCATGTTGTACTGTCTCGGCTAAAATGTTACCTGCTAAGTGTTGGACAAGAACGATCGCGAGCCTGACTGCAGTTGTACTGCTGCGACATCGGCGCAGCATGTTTGAAGACACCAGAGCATCTCTACTTCTACGAAATTTTGAGCTTGTTCTACTGCAACTACCAGTCCGAAGCAGACCTGTTTGTGCAGCTCTCGTGTAGCTTATGGGGGCAGCCTTATGTCGCCCCTGTGTTCGCGCTCCTGCTGCACAAACGTCTCCTGCTGACGGAAGAGGCAGAAACGGCATCTGATCAGTTAAAGCATGTGAATGTGCTTGTGCAAGGCACGCCACCCACATTTCACGCGTCATCAATCTTCTGCAGGCTTTCACAAAGAGGTTTGCACCCCTGCATGTATTCATGCCTATATGGATGCTTGTGTAACATGCCCCGTGTGCCTGTCTGCCCCAAGGTGCAAGATATCTCTTCTGGGGAGACCTGCATGCAAACTGCTACCATTTTGCCCCAATGTACAAGTTTCTGCTTGCTGTCATCGCAATGGATGCAGATAATAAATGCCTGCAGCGACAACCAATGGAAGCCCGTGAGCACCTTGTATCCCTAGTGGCAACATTTATGCCGTACTACTCCAGCCTCAAGGTAAGACGCTAGTCCCTCACTGCACCTGGCACAACAATGAGCCGCCCTTCTTAACACACCATGCTCTGTCATTCTCAGGTGATATTGGAGTCGATGTCAACATTGCCGTCGCCTACATCGCTGCGACCAGGTCTCCCCCTCTTCCTCCCCTCTCCCCTCCCAGGGGTCCCTGGCTTACTTACACGAAGACCCCTGTCGCCGCAAATATCTGAGCAAATAATCACAGAGCATAACTTCCCGATCTGACCCGGGCGAGGAGCAGGAGGTGGGGCGAACAAGCTAATTGAGAGTGTTGTGGCGAGTCTTAAAAGCATACAGTCAGAGACGGCATTGCTCTCATATCTGGCATTCCTAAATGCCTTGAAGGTATGTTGCCTTCAGAGACGTGCGCGTACAAATGTGCTCATTTGACTGAGTGTCTCGCAGTTAACGCTGCCGTGTGTATGTGGCTTCCACCTGTATTGGCTGTCCATCAGGGAAACAGCATTGTGGGAGAAATCGAAGCTGTGACACGAATACGGTTGCAGACTGAGTTACACGCTCTGACTTCGGCGGGCGGGCCCCGATATCCGCCAGTCTCCGTCCGCCGGGCAGCCAAATCAAGCCTGGATGGCCTCTTCCCGAAAGGCCGCACTATGCGAACAATAGTAGCTTTCGGATTTGGGCTAATACACCCCACCGATTGGCCATTTTCAAGAACTGTTGCTGCTGCAGTAAGCTCATCGGCCCAAGCCAGCATACGCTGCTGGTGGACGTGCTTACGCCAAATTAAGAATATGTGGGCAGAATTCATCAGGGCGCTCTTCAGCTCCCTGCGCTGGATTATTGCTGCGTGATGGTAGCAGATGTGCTACTATATATTTTGAAAATATTTCGTGATATGCGTCCGCGGCACACCCCGACTGATGATGCATGCCTATCTTTGCCCGCTTGTTCCCTCGCTCATGTCTGCAGTAGCCGCAGGACTGGCTGCACTTATAACTTTCGCCCCCAGGACAGGACTGACAACAGTGAACTGGCTGGTATCACCGGGGCGGTTTGGTGACAGGACATAGACATGCCGGCATGGTATCCACGCAAGCACTAGCACGTTAACATCAGTTCGCACGTGTTTTTTTTGGAGGTGCGAACACTGTTGGGTGGCACCCCGCACCCGCCGGTGACTGACATGGTAGGATCATCAACCGCAAATCATGCTGCTGCAGAGTTCAGGCGATGGCCAGGCACCCGCACGGACGGAAAGTGCCACCACAAACCACCGTATCTTCAAAGGCCATATCCATAGATCAGCGAGCCATCAGGAGGTCGAGTGCCTAGACAACCACAGCCGGTCGGCTCGGAGGAACTGACCTGCCAGCCAGCGGCAAGCTAGCATCTGCTACTGAGGGCGCAGTTCGGCAGGAACACGCCCAACTTGGCCCACTTATCGCCCCCTATCCCCCCGAGGCGCGCGGCACACTTGTACGCTACGTTTGCCGCGCATTTAGGTGTCGCGTAGCGCGTGCGAGTTGAAGCAGGCACAACAGCTCAATTTCGACCTCGAGGGCGGCTGTGCAGGGGTTTGCGGAAGTAGTTGCAATAACTAGTAAACCCCGACATGGGGCGTGTCTATGTTCCCCTGACGTTATACGAGTACTCGGTCGTGCTCAGAACACGGTGTGGCGGCCAGCTCACGGTCACGGCTCGGGGCCACTCCCTGCTGGTCCGTGAGTTGTGGGGTCGGGTCCACGTCGATGCCTTCCCCTCCGGACTCGGCCTGGGCGGGATCTGTGGGGTGTGCCGTGGCAGAGTCGCCGGCCGCGCCAGGGGCGCCTATACAGATAGATGGTGCAGGGGAGGGGTTTGCCGCGCTGGATCGCGGCTGCCCGGTGGCGGCCCCGGGACGCGGGGGTGAGAAGCGGCGCGGACGGGCGTACACAGGCCCGTTGAAGCTGGATACTCGCGGGGTGGGTGCAATATGGGCGATAGTTAGGTAGATATGTTGTGATGGCCAGGTCATATTGATCGCCCCCCCCCCCATCGTGAGTTTCCTCCACCACTATAGCTGGTGAAGGGTTTGGTTAGCGACTACGGGTACATCATGGGGTAGAGTCGGTCGAAGTCCAAGTCCCGGTACGTCCCCCGGGGGCAAGTACCCCGTGTTTTTTTTCCCCGCCCCCGGGACAGGATTGGCACCAGTGAAACCCTTGCAGCGTCTCTATACGATGGCCGTTTAGCCAGCGGTTACTGAAAGCCCCGGGTAGGCGACGCCCCGTTCTAGTTTTTTTTTTTACATAAAGGCTTTCACAAATGCGCACTACAAACAGAACTAACAGCAACTACAAAAGGTTGCCAGCAAAAGAGAGACATAAGCCTGAAACCAAGGTCGAGCAGGACGCCAGGGAGCCAAGAACCAAGAAGGAGCCAAGGGAACCACGAAATCGCTTAGCTGCCAGGAACCAAAGGGACCCCCGCCCCGGGGTAGGCTATCAGCCGCGGCGAGGACGCTTGCAACCAATGACCCGGGTCATAGCAGCAACACATGCCGACGAGCGACGCGGCGCAGGCGCATGAGCACCATCATGTGCCGCACGAGCGGCCGCGACCCTGCCAAGAACGCTCCGTTATAGTCATCAAGCAAATTGCCGAAGCATTATGCAAGTACCTAGTGTAGTTACATGAGCTGGCTGCAAAAGGCGATCATGCAAGTTTCTAGTACAAACACTAACTTAACCTATCTTGCATCGTGTATTTCATTTTGCACCGTAGGGTTTGGTTATACCCTAGTTCCCAGGTCTACTATCAGTACTTATGACTCACGGGTGGTGTAGCTTGGATTTGTAGAACTAGGGTGCATGGCGGCATTCATCAGCGTGCACGCCAGCCGCGATGCATATCCAATGCTGGTTTTGGAGCATTTTGTACAAGATGGGACAATGTGGAGGCAAGTCAATATTATGATTATGATTAAATCCATCGCCTAGCCACAAGACGTTGCTAAGAGGTTACTCGTTGAGCATCCCCAACTCAAGCAAGTCCTTCTTTGTGGCTGCGTTAAATTTGACGACTCCGCCGGGTTTGCGTTGCGCTTAGGTGGTTGACATGACGTGGGCGCAGTTGTTTTGTGGCTGGCTGATTTGCCACCCAGTTTGCGCGTATGTCTTCACGACTTGGGCACTTTTAAAGTACCACTTCTTTCTGACCATGGTGCCATCCTCGTTGAACACCTCGCGACTTCCCGACGCGTCGTGGATGGCCTTCGCGTACGACAGAGGGACGGCTTCAACAAGCTTCCAAGGAAGCGTCAGGCACGACTTCTCCCAGCTTGTGTCACCTGGCTTTTTCCCTCCTTTTTTCTGCGCGTACAACCATAGGGGCATGAGAGGTTTGCCCTTTGCATCGGCATGGAAAGGCTCGTATACAGCCACGGTCAACGTGTCGTCGATAGTTTCGCGCGACTTCACAAGCCCGATGAGGAATCTCGACTCCCAATCACCAAGAGTTTCAGGACACTTGTCCTCCTCAAGCACCTAATGATATGGCCAAGACCACGAGCTATGTCAGTCCCGAGCGAGACGCCATACTATTTTTGTCCCAGCTGAGACAAAACAACAAGCAAGGTAGATGTACCAAGTTGTTTTGTCCCGTAAAGGACAAAAATGACAAACAATGGAAGAAATTCACATCGGAGACGTCGATGACAACGAGGATCGTGCCCCTTGCATCGCTGGGCGATGTGTTGTCATAAAGCCTCTGCTTGGCGCCGGCGTGAACTCCCCGGAAGGCGCTGTCATCTTGAAGCACTTGAGCTCGAACCTCACGGTTTCAACGCGAGCGGCTTCGGCATTGTTGATGTCGGCGTTGGTAGCCATCGTGTGACGTGCCTCAAAGGCGCAGACTGCCCGTGCTCGGTACAGGGCACATTTTTGAGTCAAAACGGTCCAATTCCTAGACTCAAAAATGTGCCCCCCACGTGATCGCTTAGGCTGGAATATGTACCCATTTTTCGGTCACATTTCAGGTGCAATGCAATACTATACGAGAGTACTAGAAATGGCACATCGGCGTGTCCTCTTCGCGCCCCCAGTCGCGTAAAGTACTATCCGCCTCACCTTGGAAGATTGCGGACGCGAGGGCATGGCGACTGCGTTTCAAGCGTTCCAAGCATGGAAATCGAGCCTCACTCGCGCAAAGAAGACGCCCCGCCCGGCCTACGAGTCTATCGCCGACCTCAGATATTGTGTTCGTCGCAACGAGACGCTACCTCTGAACCATGTTGACAGCGACGCGGCGTTGGGGCGAGATGTCGGCGCAGACGGCGGTGCGGGCTTCGCGTCCCGAGATGAGGGCTCCTTAGGCGGAGATGCGGGTCGGGGAGGGGGAGATGCGGCACCGCCACGTGAAGATGTGGCCCTGCGACTCCCACCGCCAGCGACACCCAAAGGCGCCAGACGGCTTGACGTGGCTTCGCGTTTCGGCTTAGGCGCCTGGAAGGGGTCGCCGTCCTCCAACTCTTTCGCCATCTTAGTGGAGGACTCGGCCCACGCTTCTTGGAATGCTTCTTGCGCAGCTTAATGGGCGACAAGTTGCTCTTGCCTCCATAGGCGGAGATCCGGGTCGGGGAGGCGGAGATGCGGCACCGCCACGGGAAGATGTGGCCCTGCGACTCCCACTAGCGGCGCCCAAAGGCGCCAGACGGCTTGACGTGGCTTCGCGTTTCGGCTTAGGCGCCTGGAAGGGGTCGTCGTCCTCCAACTCTATCGCCATCTTGAAGGAGGACTCGGCCCGCGCTTCTTGGAATGCTTCTTACGCAGCTTTATGGGCGACAAGTTGCTCTTGCCTCGCGTGCTCAAGGCACCGTGCGGGCGCTTCATCGCACTCGAAGGTTGAGGCTCACTCGGCGGCTTGGTAGTCTCCGAGGGACCAAGCCTGCTCGGGGGAGGGGCGGAGCAGCTCGAAGCTCTATCAAGAGACCTGCTGCAGCGCCGTTTTGGGAGCCATCTCCGCCGGACCCCGATGGCGGTGGTTGAGATGCGGGCTTGGAGGACCTGCGAGCCTGACGCGGCGCCGCTACGACCTAGTAGTAGCGGTCGTCGACCAGGATGGTGGGGGGTAAAGAGCCGGCTCGGCAACCTTTCAGTATAAGGATTTATATGTCAAAAAGCGGATTTAATTTCCCATATGCTTTACAATACTATACATATTGCAAGGCGGTACCACTAATGCCTGATATTTGCTCGCGGCACGCCGCAGATTGCTTCAACGCTGCACCGCATATGCTGCCTTTAGGCATGCTTTAATTGTCCAGATGGCTGCAAACCATTTATTAGTATGCGGGGCTGCATGGCATGAAAGGGATGTGAACACGCACCGGCTTGACGATACTATACGGACTGCAAGGCAGTAGGGCTAATGCCTGATATTTGCTCGCGGCACGCCGCAGATTGCTGCAGCGCTGCACCGCAAATGCTGCCTTAAGGCATGCTTCAATTGCCTGGATGGCTGCAAACCATTTATTAGTATGCGGGGCTGCATGGCATAGAAAAGATATGAATACGCACCTGCTTGTCGATACCATACAGATTGCAGGGCAATAGGGATAATACGTTATATTTGCTGGCGGCACGCCGCAGATTGCTGCAGCGCTGCACCGCAGATGCTGCCTTAAGGCATGCTTTGATTGCCTAGATGGCTGCAAACCATTTATAAGTATGCGGGGCTGCATGAATCACCAACATGCGCCGGCCGCGGCGCGTTGGCGCCCCGCTGCGCCGGCCGCGGCGCGTTGGCGCCCCGCTGCGCCGGCCGCGGCGCGTTGGCGCCCCGCTGCGCCGGCCGCGGCGCGTTGGCGCCCCGCTGCCCGGCCGCGGCGCGTTGGCGCCCCGCTGCCCGGCCGCGGCGCGTTGGCGCCCCGCTGCCCCGGCCGCGGCGCGTTGGCGCCCCGCTGCCCCGGCCGCGGCGCGTTGGCGCCCCGCTGCCCCGGCCGCGCTAGCAAAGGAAGTGCGGTTTGTGAAATCGACGGACAGGAGTCGATTCAACTCTTATCTGCGGTTGAGAATGATTTGTTGTTGTAGTTGATTATGATTAATGAGGTATTGTCCAGGGAGCTATGGCAGCGATTTTCAAGCTGCATGAATCCCTTGTCACGGACCAGACACGAACCCACGTTGCTTGCCGAGGTGCTCCGAGAGATGCGCCCTTGAAGTCGCCGAATCTCTTCCGACGACCAACCACAAGGCGCATCCGTTGGTGTCAGAGTTTCTTGGGTGCGTTGGCGCGATGAGAAGTACACGACCCGCTGTCAACAGGCTGTCGAGGTAGTCCATTCGCGGCAGGGGCCTTTGCGTCATGTAGGTGCTCGGAATCTGCTCTCGATAGATTACCGCCTTGGAGGCCGCCAGCAGCTATAGGAGCAAATTCAGGTGAGTGAACCAAGGCGACATGGCAACGACAAAGGGCTCCTTGCCTAGGGCAGCGTTACAAGAGCTAGGGGCGACAGTACACGGGTTTGTACACGAGAGATGCGGGCGTTCATATGCCCCCACTGCGGAGATGCGGGTAATCCCACCCTTTACGGCGGTCAATTCGATCTCTCCACCCTCCGCATCTCTTGCTCGCCAGTCGTGCCAGCGGTGGCCTCAGCCACCGCTGCTTTGACGTCCGGGAGGACGTACCTGTCGTCCCCAATGTGGGCCTCCGGGTTCCAGTGCCGCGTCTTTTTCGCCGCCGTCATGGTTCTCGCCGTCTCGCATACACGAACCCATGTTGCTTGCCGAGGTGCTCCGAGAGATGCGCCCTTAAAGTCGCCGAATCTCTTCCGACGACCAACCACAAGGCGCGTCTGTTGGTGTCGGGATTTCTTGGGTGCTTTGACGCGATGAGAAGTACACGACCCGCTTTCAACAGACTGTGGAGGTAGTTCATTTGCGGGCGGGGCCCTTGCGTCAAGTAGGTGCTCGGAATCTGCACGCAACAGATTTCCGCCTTGTAGGCCAGCAGCAACGGTAGGAGCAAATTCAGGTCAGTGAACCAAGGCGACATGACAACGACAAAGGGATACTTGCACAGGTCAGCGTTACAAGAGCTAGGAGCGACAGTACACGGGTTTGTACGCGAGAGATGCGAGCGCTCATATGCCCCCACTGCAGAGATGCGGCGGGTAATCCCACCCTCTACCTTTAAATTCTCTCCACCCTCCGCATCTCTTGCTCGTCAGTCGTGCCAGCGGTGGCCTCAGCCACCGCTGCTTTGACGTCCGCGAGGACGTACCCGTCGTCTTCAATGTGGGCCTCCGGGTTCCAGTGCCGCATCTCTTTCGCCGCCGTCATGGTTCTCGCCGTCTCGCATACACGAACCCACGTTGCTTGCCGAGGTGCTCCGAGAGATGCGCCCTTAAAGTCGCCGAATCTCTTCCGACGACCAACCACAAGGCGCGTCTGTTGGTGTCGGGGTTTCTTGGGTGCTTTGACGCGATGAGAAGTACACGACCCGCTTTCAACAGACTGTGGAGGTAGTTCATTTGCGGGCGGGGCCCTTGCGTCAAGTAGGTGCTCGGAATCTGCTCTCGATAGATTACCGCCTTGTAGGCCGGCAGCAGCGGCAGGAGCAAATTCAGGTCAGTGAACCAAGGCGACGTGACAACGACAAAGGGATCCTTGCACAGGGCAGCGTTACAAGAGCTAGGGGCGACAGTACACGGGTTTGTACGCGAGAGATGCGAGCGTTCACCTGCCCCCACTGCGGAGATGCGGGTAATCCCACCCTCTACCTTTAAATTCTCTCCACCCTCCGCATCTCTTGCTCGTCAGTCGTGCCAGCGGTGGCCTCAGCCACCGCTGCTTTGACGTCCGCGAGGACGTACCCGTCGTCCCCAATGTGGGCCTCCGGGTTCCAGTGCCGCATCTCTCGCCGCCGCCATGGTTCTCGCCGTCTCGCATACACGAACCCACGTTGCTTGCCGAGGTGAGCCGA
Organism: Tetraselmis striata; assembly: GCA_006384855.1. Lineage (NCBI taxonomy): Eukaryota > Viridiplantae > Chlorophyta > Chlorodendrophyceae > Chlorodendrales > Chlorodendraceae > Tetraselmis > Tetraselmis striata. Next base: position 147,537 of record VCJN01000037.1, on the reverse strand, counting down.
GAGATGCGCCCTTAAAGTCGCCGAATCTCGTCCGACGACCAACTTCAAGGCGTCGACAATTGTCACATCTCGCTCCCTCCTGACGGCAGTGAGTGGCGCGCAGCAATTGAGAAAGATGATGAGGAGCAGCCCCCCCCCCCTCCCCCGCCACGCTGTCGACATTGGCAGGACCCGAGCCGTAGTCCGGGTCTGCCTTGACGAGGGCTTTTGCCGGGCCATTTTACCAGGGGACGAGATTCGCATTTGCCGGTGAGCTTCTTGGACATACTCGTTGCAAATCCCCCGCAACTCGTTGTACACAAGCCGGTGGTCTTCAGAGGCCAAGAAGGCCCGCATGTTCACCGTGCTGCCTCTCGTCCCTGCCCCTAGGTCCTGACATAGGGCGCTCATCCCGTCGTTGAGCTGCAAGGGTGCGCTTTGCGGCGGTCACCGAAAGGTGACCTCGCAAAGCTCCAGCAGCTCCGACGAAATAAGGCGCCCCACACCGTCACTCGTGCTCACCTGGGCGGCCACGCCCGCGTCCTCCTCCACCACCACGTCCTCGTCCACGCCCGCGCCCTGCAGTTGTTGTCACTACCCGAGCAGTAGCGGTTGCTTTTGGCGCTGATGGCCACTGTCGCCTCGAAGACGCGACGCTCGTAGTCCCTCATGAGGTCCCCAACAATCGCGGAACCCAGATGCTCATAAGGAGGCTGAAAGTGCTGGGCTCGCAGCACGTCCAGAACACCTTGGTCACCGTGCTTCACTGACAAACTTCAGTACGGAGAAAGACATGTTAGTATTCCATGTGATTAAGACACTGGGGTCGGTCACAACTTACCTCCATGAGTGCGACTCGGAAGTGAGCTCTGTCTTTGCCGAAGCCGTACTTCTTATTATCGAGGATTGCATTGATAGGCTTCCGAATTGCTTCGTAAACCTTGCTCACTTCCTTCTGGGTGAGTTGCCTGCCGGAATTGAGGCGCTTGACTCTATTGAGTTCTTGCTTGTAGTACACAAACAGGTCTCCGAGTTTGGTTCTGGCTTCGTCCCATCCTCGAACCCCGACGTCCACATGCCGGTAGGCTTCAGAAATCTGCTCAAGGGGCTCAAAAACACTGCGCAAATCATTTGTCAGAATCTAGCAGCATTAACAACACAATAAATTTTCATCATGTACGCAGCTCACCGTTGTGGGCGCGAACAGAGGTCAATCAAATTTGAGAACTCGCTGCTCTTCTCATCTTTGATGCCGATCTTCTCAAGTTCAACTTGAAGAACTTCAGACTTCTTGAACTCCTTCACTACCCTGATTTGCGGGAGTGCCCTAAAGCCGGGGCGATTTGCATCCTGTTCTGCATACCAGCTCTCGAAACATCTGCGAAGGTTCTGCAGAAACAATTGCACCGATTTCAAAATTCCGAACGATTGTACCTCGATGACAAACCGTTTCGTCCCGCTGATGACAGACCGTTTCGTCCCGCTGATGACAAACCGTTTCGTCCCACTGATGACAGACCGTTTCGTCCCACTGATGACAGACCGTATCGTCCCACTGATGATAGACCGTTTCGTCCCACTGATGACAGACCGTTTCGTCCCGCTGATGACAAACCGTTTCGTCCCGCTGATGACAGACCGTTTCGTCCCACTGATGACAAACCGTTTCGTCCCACTGATGACAAACCGTTTTGTCCCATTGATGACATAACGTTTCGTCCCACTGATGACAAACCGTTTCGTCCCATTGATGACATAACATTTTGTCCCACTGATGACAAACCGTTTCGTCCCACTGATGACAAACCGTTTCGTCCCGCTGATGACAGACCGTTTCGTCCCACTGTGACATATGTTTAACACGCTAACGAAGAACGACTTTTGTCACACTTTACGCCTATTTGCTGCCACGGTCAGCTTAATAATAATTTGTGAGAATGGGGCACTCACCAGGAGTTTGTGCATCGACGTGTCTCCCACGACGGTGTGACCCGCCTCGTTGAGCTTCATAGACATGTAGCGGCAGACTTCCGGCGAGAGGCCGATGTACATCTTAGCCGACGTGAGGTGGATGCCTTTGTTGGCTTTGTAGATTTCCGGGTAGTTTTCTTTCACCATGCGCTTCGCCTCCCGTCTGTGGCTGCCGTCGATGTTGGCTTGACGCGCATTGCAGGCCCTAAGAAAATCGATGATGACGTCGATCTCTGGCTTGTAGGAACTTGAATCCGCCAACCTCGGGTTCTCCCCGCTCTCGTGTGCTGCGACTAGCTCCTTGAAGTTGGCCATGGTCTGAGCGAGGGGCTCGAACTCATCGGAGAAAAAATCTTGTACAGGGACTACTGGAAAGGACACCGAGAAATTCTCGGCGGACAGGGAAGGATTCCTCTGAATAACAAATGCAAGAAATGGATGTCAGTAGGTTGCATTGTGTATTGATTACCGGATAGGGACAACAGGTCGCGATAGGCTTTTACCTTGTAGCTTTGCGCCACCATATTGCAGTCTTGCAGCTTTGGGGAACGGAATTCAAATTCCGGCGGCGGAGCGACGAACTTATCGGATATGAAGCTGAAAATGTGAGGCAGCCCCGTATCCTTGTCGACGACGAGGTTGACTCTGTCGGCGTATAGCGTGTTGATGTCGCCACCGTGAGATGTCTTCACCTCTGGATCAGCAATCTCGACTCTGAGGTGGCCGTAAGAGATCCAGTCGACGGCACCGGTGTTGTGGAAGCCATTCAAGGCCGGCGGGACGGCCAACGTGTTGACGTATGGAAGCGCGTTCTTAAAATCCTTGTCAATGTTGGCCAAGTCATTGATGTCAATCTGACCACACGCGAAACCTGTCAGCGCCTGAGCCAGCACATTGCGCTCGACCAAAGTCCATGCGTAGTAAGACTAGAACCGCGGCTGGAAGGAGAGTGGCGGTTGGATCGCGTGGAGTAGCAACCTCTCAAAGCTGACATCGATCCTGAACTCCTTGTGCACTGTCAAGCGATAAGGTTCAAGGGAGATCTGCGGTAACAAGCATAAGAATATTAATACTTATTAAAACACGACATTGACACGAATTCAGACATCATGTAAGCTTTACTCACCTCGTAGTTTCCGGCCGAGTCCAGCTCGACGTCCTTGATCTTTCCGATACACGCGAGAAGTGGCCCCTTCGGATCATCGAAAAAGTCCTTGCCAGTCAGCAGGCTCGCCTTGTGCAATTCGATGTACAAATAGATCTCTACCTCAGCACTTGCGTTCTTGAACCAGTGGATAGTCCAGCTCCTTGAGGTAAAGTCGCTGTAGGAGTCATCTTCTTGGGACCCGTCCCTCTCGTCAAAGAAGTCGTCGTAAGAGGCGACCGTCATCAGCTTTGTCTTCCTCTCGGGTCCAGGAGTGCCGGTGATGTCGAGAGCTTGCTTACGCTTCTCTGCCGCCCGTTGCCTCTGTTCTTCCTCTGTGCCGAAGACCTCTTCATCCGTGCACATACTGAGGAATTCAGGAACCCTTCTCGGAGCCTCGGCAATAGGGGCTCGAGAACCAGAGGCTCTAGAACCGGACGCTTGCCCGGAGTCTCGGGCTCGGGCTCCGGCTCGGGCTCCGGCTCCATCTGAGTGGGCTCTGTTTCAGGCTCCGGCTCGGGCTCGGGCTCCGGCTCAGTGTGCTCTATTTCAGGCTCAGGCTCTGTTTCCGGTACTTGAGATGGGCCTTTAGACAAAGAAGAGCCTTGATTTGGGGAACCTGTAAAGAATGAGTAGAGAGTACTCAACACACCTGCAGTGGGCGTCACGATTAACTACAGAACGGTATCGCCATACACCATCAAAGCCAAGCGTAATTTTTCTTACCTGGGGATCCCGATTTACCAGCTGCTTCCGACGCGGTTGCCTGCGCCAATTTACGACCTGTTGGAACGTCAGATAACTCATTGACGAGAAAGTAATCGAAGGGAGTGAGAAGGCAGGGATTGATACTTTAAGTCACAATTACCTGGCGTCACAATCGTCTCTGAAACCTTTTCTTTTCCCTTGGATTCCTTTGAAGCTTGAGTCGCTACTGGCTCATGTGCGCGTCCTTTCGAACCTGTCAACACACATGATTTCAAACAATGTCAATATGACACAGTGCACTCACAAAGGCAGGGATTGATACTTTCAGTCACAATTACCTGGAGTCACAATCGTTTCTGAAACTTTTTCTTTTCCCTTGGATTCCTTTGAAGCTTTAGTCGCTACTGGCTCATGTGCGCGTCCTTTCGAACCTGTCAACACACATGATTTCAAACAATGTCAATATGACACAGTGCACTCACAAAAATCATATGATCGGAGAGGCGAGGACCTGATTGATAGTAAGCTTGCATGAGCTTTTCGTAATCGATTAGCCTTCGCGCTGTCTGCATTTGAGCATCTGAGAGGACCTGGCCGCTCTTGATTCGGGCCGTCAAAAGAGCTGCGGCCGATCTTTCTCCTTGCGAGTGCGTGCCGTAAATCGTCACTCTACCTCCTAAAAGGCTCGGTTTCCAGGGGTTACCTGATGCCTCAGCGCCCGCTCTAGCTGCAGAAGCTGAGGCTGCACGGCTCTTCTTCGCCGCCGGCTGCTCGGGCACAGAAGATGACGCCTTGTGTTTTCTCCCGGCTAGCGCTCCGAGCGCATCGAACTCTTTTGCTTTCTCGGTAGGTTTTGATGTCCGCTTGGACCTTCGACCTAAAAATATCATATCCTGTCATACCGTTTCGTCCCACTGATGACAGACAGTTTCGTCCCACTGATGACAGACCGTTTCGTCCCACTGATAACAAACCGTTTCGTCCCACTGATGACAGACCGTTTCGTCCCTCTGATGACAGAACGTTTCGTCCCACAGATGACAGAACGTTTCGTCCCACTGATGACAGACCGTTTCGTCCCACTGATGACAAACCGTTTCGTCCCACTGATGACAGAACGTTTCGTCCCGCTGATGACATACCGTTTCGTCCCGCTGATGACAAACCGTTTCGTCCCGCTGATGACAAACCGTTTCGTCCCGCTGATGACAAACCGTTTCGTCCCACTGATGACAGACCGTTTCGTCCCACTGATGACAGACCGTTTCGTCCCACTGATGACAGACCGTTTCGTCCCACTGATGACAGACCGTTTCGTCCCACTGATGACAGACCGTTTCGTCCCACTGATGACAGACCGTTTCGTCCCACTGATGACAGAACGTTTCGTCCCACTGATGGCAGAACGTTTCGTCCCACTGATGGCAGACCGTTTCGTCCCACTGATGACAGACCGTTTCGTCCCACTGATGACAGACCGTTTCGTCCCACTGATGACAAACCGTTTCGTCCCACTGATGACAAACCGTTTCGTCCCACTGATGACAAACCGTTTCGTCCCACTGATGACAAACCGTTTCGTCCCACTGATGACAAACCGTTTCGTCCCACTGATGACAAACCGTTTCGTCCCACTGATGACAAACCGTTTCGTCCCACTGATGACGAAACTATTTTCAATACATTATGTACTGCGGTTTAATAATGTAATGTCTTTAAGTACTGCGCTTCACACTAATATTAAACCACTCCTTACGGCGGAGTACAGGCAGAGGTTCCCCCTGGCCGCTCTTCACCCCCACCCCCTCCCACCACCAATTAGCATCCTTACTGCTTGCAACAGCTGCCTCGACGGGACGTAATACTACCATGCAGGACCCTGATGCCGCTCGTCTCGTTTGTGTTTATATTCCCACTCGTCTGCCTACACCTCTAGCGGTCCTAGATTACACCGCTTCTACAGTGAACCCTAACCGAACTCGCTAGATCTGGCCGCATCACGCGTCGAGCAGGCAGGCGGCCACTGTACGCTGCCACTCGTCTGCCTACACCTCGAGTGGTCCTAGATTACACCGCTTCTACAGTGAACCCTAACCGAACTCGCTAGATCTGGCCGTATCACGCGTCGAGCAGGCAGGCAGCTACTGTACGCGCGCGCAACTCACCTGGGGTGGCGTCGTCCTTGTCTTCCTTGTCCTTGGCAGGCTCGTTCTTCTTCGGCGCCATTCTGGCGGTAGGTAGGTTGACGCGGTAGATGAGCGTGTTTCTTGGTGGGAAGCGGTGAGGGAGAGGTGGAAATGACGTGGTTTCCGTCTGCCGCCGCTCTGACCCCTGCTGGACCAACGGCGCGCGTGCGCACACTATAGTGTACCTCGTCGTCGTCATCAGGTTCATGTATTTTGCACCGCGACGAATATACAAGGCTAACTACTGCGACTATATATTACTATTACTGGAAGATAAAATATTCCCTACTCGAGAGTCATAACGGTACGAGAGTACAGTGGCGTGGCAATAATATTCCTTCATGGGATGATATATTTCCTTGGATTGGATTCGGGTGTACATACTAGTATAGAACTATTTCCGACATACGAAAGAAGCACGAAATAACACGGTATTTGAGTCATCAATTATTTTTACCCGTACCTGGATATTATGCACCCCGGTCAACGGCCCGTCCGAGAACGGTCATCGGCCGTCACTCTTCCTCACCACAGATCACAGTCCTTCACCCCCCCCCCCCCCCCCACCCACTCGCCCCGCGCTGCATGGCGGCGGTCGAAAGCATGGCCTCTTCTCCAGGATCCGGCGCGTCGGACACTACAGTTACATTACCGCTGTGTTCGTGCCGCAGTGGGTACTCGTGTGATTGCGACGCGCGTGCGAGTGATCGTAAGGAGCCTGAGAAAAGGAAGTACACGTGGGGCAAGGGCTGCGATGAGGTCGCCGAAAGCGGTAATGGCAAGGTCTCGTCCAGGGTTGGGCTGCAGTCCACTTTTGAATACTGCAGGCTGCAGTGCAGTGCAGTAGGCTGCAGTGCAGGCTGCAGTATTGCAGCCTGCAGTGCAGCCTGCAGTTAAGGCTGCAGTCAACGGGCTGCAGTACTGCAGGCTGCAGTGCAGGCTGCAGTAGCACTGCATTTGCTGATTTTAGGGAAGGGAAGGGCGGGACAGTGAAGGGCAAAGGGGCTGCCATGGCGGATGCAGAGGGGCAGCAATCGTGGTGGAAGTTGTAATACATCATTAAATTGCCTACAGAGGGGAAAAGCCTACTGTGTGTACATTTGTGTGTGTCCAACGATGATGCTGTCCCCACGCATGCATAGTGAAACATGCGTAAAAAAGCATGATGGTAAAAAAACCCTCTAAGCCCCCGCCTCCTCATCCGCTGGCGCTGCCTCCTCATACTGCTCCAGCATGGACTCCACCGCTTCCCATTGAATGCGGCTGGCCTCCCCCTCGCCCTCGCCATCAAGGACTTGGCTGGCCAGCCAATCCTCCCCGCATGGCTTGAGTAGATCCGCCGCCACGGCGCTGAAAGCAGCCTCCCCGTAGTACGACGCCAGTAGCTCCTTGACCTTGGCATCCAAATCCAGATTCTTCTGAATAAAGACGCAGGCACCCATGTTATCCAGGTTCATTCTATTTCTTAAGTGCATGGTGACAAGGCGTGGGGGCCCTCGTGGGGCAGTGAACCGTGTAGGCCGCCCGTGTCGGCTAAGTGGCACAACCAACAACACAGGACGTTCGACTTCCTACTCTCGTCGGGCGGTAGGCTAGTGTCATGCGGGGCGAAAAAAGACCAGACGGCACGGTTGTTCTCGCACTGGGTGCCGCCCCAGCAGCCGGCTGTGGCACTCGTGCTGACCTGTTGGCTGCAGTGCTGGCCGCTGCGGCGCCGGTGCTGTCCGCTGCCATCGCCTCGTCCGCCATCGCTGCTGCGCCGGCAGACTGGTATCCCTCCATGTAATTGACGAAGAGTGACGAGAGGAGGATGAGCACGGTGAGCGTAAAGTGAGGATAGGTTCGGCTGGTGTGTGTGGTCTACGGGTATGTGCCCCGATGCGGCGACGTGTGATGGTACTGTACAAGCGAGTACGGTGCTATCCGCGGCGCTCGGACCGCCGGAACTGTCGCCATATGGCTTGTTATCATTGGCGGGCGCCATCGAAACGCTATCCAGTGATATTTGGGGCTGTTTGGGTTACTGCACTGCAGTCCCTTTTCGGGAAGTACTGCAGGCTGCAGTGCAGTAGGCTAACTGCAGTCTGCAGTTTCTGCAGTCTGCAGTGCACTCGATACTGCAGCCCAACCCTGGTCTCGTCTCTGATCAGCAAGCGCACCTCTCGCGATTATATCCGCCTCATGCTCGCCAAGGAGGCTAGCGAGCAGTCGCCATGCTGTTCGCGCAAGTGCGTGCACAAGCTATACACACAGTGCGGAGAGGCCCTCGTTGATGCCGTGTTGGACCGTGCGTTGACCGTATACTCTGGCAATCAGAACCGCTCCTTTGACCGGCTCGCTCAGGTTCTCAGGGGTGGCTACGAGTCGGCATCCGACAAGTTCGATTACATGTTCGATCACGGTGGCTACTTGCGATCTTTCGATCATCGCGGCCCCATCTACACGTGTGGGCGTGCGTGGGAGGTCTTGCATCAGGTCTCGAAACACAGACGTCTCGTGATCCAGCGGTCGGTGGTGGATAACGAACCCACGTACATCAGGCAGCGCAAGCAATACGAGAGCAGACAGACCGGACCGAGGGAGCATGTGCGCATGTTTCTCGAGCACTTCTTCTCGGATGACCTCGGTCACGTCGAGATCATGCCTTTTCATGACGGAAACAGCGAGACCTTCAAGAAGCACCTACCTCCCTGGATGACCAAGATTTGCGTCTACTACTACTACAAGTCGTGGGCCGAGGACGACAACGCCATTCTCCGTGGTGAGGCCCATTTTGTCCCACTGATGACATACCGTTTCGTCCCGCTGATGACAGACCGTTTCGTCCCGCTGATGACAGACCGTTTCGTCCCGCTGATGACAAACCGTTTCGTCCCACTGATGACAAACCGTTTCGTCCCACTGATGACAAACCGTTTCGTCCCACTGATGACAAACCGTTTCGTCCCACTGATGACAAACCGTTTCGTCCCACTGATGACAAACCGTTTCGTCCCACTGATGACAGACCGTTTCGTCCCACTGATGACAAACCGTTTCGTCCCACTGATGACAAACCGTTTCGTCCCACTGATGACAAACCGTTTTGTCCCGCTGTTGACGAACCGTTTCGTCCCACTGATGACAAACCGTTTTGTCCCGCTGATGACAAACCGTTTTGTCCCACTGATGACAGAACGTTTCGTCCCGCTATCGCCAGAACGTTTAGTCCCACTGACGCCGGACCGATTTCGTCCCACTGATGACATAACGTTTCGCACCGCTCATGGCATACCGTTTCGTCCCACCGACCACAAAAGTATTTGTCCCACATAATTAGCCGATATCGTCCCACTGCAGAGAGAACGTCTTGTCCCACTGCTGAGATACGGTTTTGTCCCACTACTGACATACCGTTTCGTCACACTGATGACAGATTGTTTCGCCATGCTGATTACAGAATTATTCACCCACTATCGATATGATTATTTCGACCCACTTCAGACCGAACTTTTCTGTCTCGCATTATGAGACCTTATTTGTATACCGACATATCACGCCCCTGCCCCTTTGTAGATTTGGCTACCGAGAGCGAAGTGAAGCTCGCATCGTTCGACACTTTCCGCCGGACTTGGAAGGAAGACTTCCCGGATGTCACCACGCCGAAGGTGAAGCGATTCAGCCACTGTCCCATATGCGCGGCGGGCAAAGCACTCAGAGACCAAGCTCGCGAGATTTGCACAAAGGACATGACGCCAGAGGAACGTCAAGTGCACCGTCAACATCAGCAGCTGGTGAGGCGTCAGGTCAGAGCTGAGCAGAAGGTACACCTCGAGAGAGTGCGCCAGGAACGAAGGGATCTGAACAACGCCGTCTTCCAGTCGCGCCTTGGCCATGGAAACTTCTTCTTCTTCGAAATTGATAGCATGGACTCCGCGAAGACCCTGCTGCCTCACTGGGTTCGCATCCCCAAGACTGTGAAGCCCGACATGCTCCTCAAGTACCACCTCACCTGTGTGAAGTACGACGGATACCGCCCGGACGACATCTACTACTACACCAACACCATCCCCCACGATTCGTCCACGACGTGCACTCTGATATGGATCACGATCATGAAGGTGAGCTCGTTAGCCTCCCGATAGGTTCGCCGTGGTTGTCCGGTAGCCATGGACTGATGAAAGCTTGTCTTCGATGCAGGAAATTCAACACCGTGGTAGAAAGATTCCGTACATCAGAATCCAGATGGACAACACCGTCAGGGAGAACAAGAATAGGAACGTGGCGGCCCTCTGCAATTGGCTTGTGTCTATCGGCATCTGCGACGTCATTCATTTGGTCTTCTTGCCTGTCGGGCACACTCACGAACGGGTTGACCAGATCTTCAGCCGCATCAGTCTTGCGCTATCTCGCAGCTCCGCCTACACAATCGAGGCCTTTCTTGACTTGGTGGCGAAGGCATTCTCGCCCACTCCGGAGATTGCTGAGCTCTCATTCTCCCTCGACTTCTCTGAGTGGTTAAGGCCCCATTTCCAAGACCACATTCAGGACATCAGTAAGCCGCACAAATTCGAGTTCACCCGTGACGCCGCCGCCGCGTCTGGCGGCTCGTTGCGCACCGCCTTGTGGTCCAACACACCGCTTTCTGAGCCCGTGCAGATCTTGAAGATCGCGCCAACTGGTACGCCCGAGATTCGTGCGGGCCGGCCCCTTTTGTACGCTCTCTGCGACAAAAAGAAGCCCGACGCGGTGAAGGTCCAGAGGTACTTGGATGATTTCAAGAAGGTCAGGTCTTACATCACGGACCTGGCGGTCCAGTGGCACTTCTCCCCAGTCGAGCGCGAGAGCTGGAAGAATCTGCTCGACGACTTGGATGAGATGCAAACTGCTCCTTCGGCAGCTTTCTCCGGGTTCTGGCCGCAACGGAAAGAGGAAGTTGACGACTTCTTGCGCGAGCACGGGCAGACCGCGCCTGCTGAGGCTCGTCAACGCATACCTCAACAATGCCGAAGCCGCTCGCGTGGAAGCCGAGGTTCGTGCTCAAGTGCTTCAAGATGACAGCGCCTTCCGGGGAGTTCACGCCGGCGCCAAGGAGAGGCTTCATGACAACACATCGCCCAGCGATGCAAAGGGCTCGAACCTCGTTGTCATCGACGTCTCCGATGTGAGTCCCATTGTTTGTCATTTTTGTCCTTTACGGGACAAAACAATTTGGTTCTTCTACCTTGCTTGTTATTTTGTCCCAGCTGGGACAAAAATGGCGTGGCGTCTCCCTCGGGACTAACATAGCTCGCGGTCTTGGTCATCGTTAGGTGCATGAGGAAGACAAGTGTCCTGAAACTCTTGGTGATTGGGAGTCGAGATTCGTCATCGGGCTTGTGAAGTCGCGCGAGACTACCGAAGACACGTTGACCGTGGCCGTATACGAGCCCTTCCATGCCGATGCAAAGGGCAAACCCCTCATGCCCCTATGGTTGTACGCGCAGACAAAAGGAGGGAAGAAGCCAGTTGACACAAGCTGGGAGAAGTGCCTGACGCTTCCTTGGAAGCTTGTTGAAGCCGTCCCCCTATCGTACGCGAAGGCCATCCACGACGCGTCGGGAAGTCGAGAGGTGTTCAACGAGGACGGCACCATGGTCAGAAAGAAGTGGTACGGTAAAAGCGTCCAAGTCGTGAAGACATATGCGCAAACTGGGTGGCAAATCAGCCAGCCACGAAACAACTGCGTCCACGTCATGTCAACCACCCCAGCGCAACGCAAACCCGGCGGAGTCGTCAAGTTTAATGCAGCCACGAAGAAGGACTTGCTTGAGTTGGGGATGCTCAACGAATAAACTATCAGCAACGTCTTGTGGCTAGCTAGCCGCTGGATGTAATAATGATAATAAATATTGATTTCATTGCCTCATCTTGTCCCATTTTGGACAAAATGCTCCAAAACCAACATTGGATATGCGTCGCGGCTGGCCTTCATGCTGTTGAATGCTACACTGCACCCAAGGTCTACAAACCCAAGCTACATCACCAGTGAGTCTTAAGTACTGATAGTAAACCCGGGAACTAGGGTATAAACAAACCCTACGGTGCAGAATGAATTCCACGGCGCAAAATAGGTTAAATTACTGTTATACGCAGTTGCGCTCATCGCAACGTCTTAAAGAGGGCGATGCGCTGCCGGTAAGCTAGTCCATGATTTTTTCGACCCCCGTGCCGATATCCGCGGGTGCCTGAACCCGACACATAGGTGGGGTGCAACAAGAACTAGCGCCTCGCAGGTCCTGCGAGGCACGCCGGCGTGTACGTGCCGCGTACGACGGGGAGTCATCTACAAAGGGGCCATATTCCATTTACATGCTGGCAACCGCCGAGTGCGCATAATACGCATCGCAATCGTGCGTGTCGCGGCTGTACGAATCAAGAACCGAAGGGTAAAATTCGTCCGATCGCGCGTACTAGTTCGGTTGTACGCATCGCGATCGTGCATGGCGCGCTGATATCAGTACGAGGTAGTTGCTTCGTCGCTAGCCTATATATGCTGAGATTCATCTATTTGCGAACTACAAGACTCTGGCAGTAGACCACGGCGCCCGGATTAACACCCGCTGGACCAGCTAGGTGTAGCTACGCCGTCGTGTACGCAGTTGCGCGCATCGCGGCGTCATCATCGGCGTGCTTTGCTGCCGATAATAAAGCTCGTTCGACGTACTTCTCCGACCTCCGTGCCGATCTCCACGGGCGGTAGTGCGCATGCATGACCGATACGTTGCCGAAGCGCAACGAGAACTAGCTCCTCGCGGGTCCTGTAGGGCATGCCGGCGGGTACGCGCCGCATACGACGAGGCAGGGCGTCTCTAGCTAGCAACGCGACCATATGTCGGTCTAGTCCATTCGTCCGTGTTGGCGTATGCATCGCGGTCGTGCGCGGCGCAACGCGGCACCACCGGTACGAGGTTGACACGGCCGCTCATCGTTCGCTGGTCTATACCACTGATACCAATAGTGCTCGGTCGCGTTGCACTGCACTAACGCCGGGCGTGGCTCGGCGGTTAGTTGGGGTGTCGGTCGATGTCAGTCTGCGGCGATCGACGCAGCTCCCGTGGCTGAACGCGCGAATGGTACCTCACGGGGTCACGGATGTGGACTACTTCTGCAACGCTTTAAAGGCGGCAGGTCAGGGAGTCAGGTCTAAGGTATTGGCTGCTCTTCGATAATATCGAATATCGATGAAGCTACAGCCGGCACAGACTGGCTAAGACTACTGTGGCACTGCGGCAAGGGCACTTCGAGCAAACAATGTCATGTATTCCTTACTTTGTACATCTCAATTGAGTGGGGCCCACTGCGTATACGTAGTCGTTCAGCAGCGCAAATGGGGACGACGTCCACGGCACTGCACGGCCGGGAGTTGGTCGGCGGCGCGCCAGCAACATTATGCACGTCAGCAACCCTTACCGCATTTACTGGCACTGTACCCCCTGCGTACCCGGACTAAATGCAGGACCGTACCTGTAATTAGTGTGGGACCTTACCTAAGTTCGTATTAATACCAATGGCACCCCTAGTGTTACGGGGCATGTACCTGTAGCTCTAGAAATGATGGATGTAGCGTTTCACCAATGCTAGATGTAAATGCGTATATGTCCACCAAACGCGATCGCATAAATTATGCGACTACCAGATACTAGGGGCGGCTAGCTCGAGGGAAGATGAGGATACATGCCCACAGGGCGGCAATCAGTTTGGCGACATGTGGCGTGCAGCCTGCGCACGGATAAGACCCACCCGTTTATTAATTGTGACGCATGTAAAACATTGCCTTCGACCGACTCGTCTACCCCGTACACGGGCTTTAAAACCCTAAAATCCATCATATCCCATACGAGTACTGTATCCTGTAATTCCAAACCCACCAGTAACTGCCCCTTCGTATCTATTTACGTCAGCTAGCAGCAGAAGGCGATATCAGGAAATCACCAAAAAAAAAGGGGACAATCAGAAAGGTCCTCTACATCGACTGCGAGGTGGAAGCAGTAACATGAGAAGACGCATAATGGGCACGAGCCCACGCATCAGACTTGGCCATCTGCACACCGGCAGAGAGAATGCCGCCTAGGGTACCATGCACGCAAGCCGAGACCCGCTGCAACAGCCCCCGCCGTGTGCGCGACAAGTGACGGCGGAACTCAGCAGGTTGGCTGGCGACAAAATTCCGAAGTGCCTGAACGGATTGACCACGAAGGAAGCATGAGGTCGGGGCGGAAGGACCGCCATGGAAGTTGCGCACAGCCAACAGCACCGCGAAGATGTAGACCACCGTCAAAGCGGACTTCCCGAGACGGCCGCGGTCCTCAACCACAAAAGGGTAGTACCGGTGAACACCCTGCACTGGGGCGGAAGACGCCCGGCGGTCCGCTGCCAACTTACCATGCTCCGCCTCGGTCGCCGCGATTCCCGGGGTGCACCAGCGGGGGTCGTTGCTCCAAGTGGGGGTCGTGGAGGACACGCACGCGAAGTCGATCATGTAATCGCACGCCGGCCCCCCCCACCCCGCTAGCGTCAAGTCCGACGGCCGCGAGCGGTCCGCTGGGCGCAGCCCACTCGTCTCAAGGGTCAAGTCACCGGCTCCCGAACGGTCCCGGTCAAGCACCGCCCCCGCATCAATTGCCACAGATGCCCACAGATTCTTCAAAGCGGTATGCATGCGGTGCTTTGTAGTTCGCTACGGGGCATATGGGTAGATGATCCACGATGAAATCCGTAGCGCTCCGGTTCGAGCCATCCGTAGAGCGAAGCCATAAGGGATCAATACCACACGTGGGGCCAGAGCAAGTGACAAGCGCAGAACCTCCGCGCGGGCAATGGCCCAGTACCCGCGCAGCGGCGGCCGAATAAGCAGCATGGGGAATCTTGCGGGCTGACTCGTGATCCGACTGGAAAAGCGAGAAACTGCCCCTTCGTCGTCTGCCGGCGGACGCCACGCGCGCTCCGCCGGCCCTGGTACTTAGCGCATGTAGCGACTACCCGGGTAGTGCTTTGCCCCCGCCGCGCTTGCCCCCCTGCATGCCGCCCGTAGCAGTACCCGTACTTTGCCTTCACTCGACTCTGCCCCGTCTTACAAAACCCATCATTACCCGGGTAGCAGCCCGCAAAGGATCAACCCCTATTCTGCTTAAATGTAGGCTTCTTCCTTCCCCAGTACTTTCCGTGCATTCTCTTGACGCTCTCCCTGCAACCAAAAAGAAGCATTTTCACCCCTATCCATATTATTTACATGAGCTAGCAGCAGCAGAAGGCGATATCAGAAATCACCAAAAAAAAGGGCAATCAAAAAGGTCCCCTATCCATATCATCTTTACACCTCCGTCCTGGACCAGTGACTCGAAGTTTCACCCCGCGGTAGCAGCGGCGACTGTGGGAGTACGGTAGTGCACGAGCCACGGAAAGCGCTGCCTATTACTTCACTGGCGGTAACCGACCCCGGCGGCATGCCTGAGTCGGCCGGCAACACCCCAGAGGGTACACGGCCGAGGTACATCAGCGCAGCGAGCCCGCCCTTAGAGGCGACGCAGCGCACGATCGACGCCCTCGCGGAAGAGGGCCGGCTGCCCATCGAGCAGGCGAAACTGCTGCGTCCCCTTCTGCGGCGGGAATCGCAGGCGGAGGTGGCCGGGGCGGGGCGTCATGGGGGGCCTCATATCAGCGTGCAACAGATCTCGGCGGGCGGCGGCGGGGGTGCGCTGGCGGGAGGCAGCGGCGGGTGGGCGGCCCTGCCCGAGGAGGTGGATGAAGGCATCTTCCGGGCATTGCAGAAGTCTTCGAGCCAGTATATGCCTGACAACGGGAGCGATCCGAGGCTGGTGTGTAAGGGGTGGAGGCGGTGCGTTGCCCCCCCCCCCCCCCCCCCCCCCTGCTCCATCTAACGAATGAAATGAACCGAAAAGCCACACGACGGCACCTCTGTTCACTTGCCAGTGGATGTATCCTGACTCTAGACGTTTGGACATGGGAATGATGGCGATGCGCCGTGCTGCAAAGAGAGGCATCTACACCTTGCCACCAACTTGTCATATCCCAATTACTCAAGTACCCCCCTCTCCGGCCCTGGCCATACTCTGCCCCCCGCTCCACAGGGCCGTGGACCGTCACTACACAACCGCATGCTGCCCGTTCGACACGGGGCCAATGGCCCGACTATGGGCGTCCAAACTAAAAGCGCGCTTTCCCGTCATCAAGTGGCTTGCCTTGGGTGACCCGACCTCCAGCCCGGTATCGGACTTGAGCATGTTGCAGCCGCATTCAAGGACGGACTGGAGCACCTGGCTATTGAGGAGCTCCATTTTTCTGATGGCGATGTCAGGGCGCTAGCAGCGCATGCCACCTCCCTCACGCACCTCAGCCTGAGGAGCTATAAGAGAAGGGATGCCGACGAGATGGGGTCCATTCTCAACGCCATCGGCCGCATGACCTCCCTCACCACCCTCGATCTCGAGCATCTGCCCGGCTGGCTCCACCGGGATAGAGACCTCCTAGCGCTGCAGAACCTCACCCGCCTTGGAACGCTGAAGTGCAACCGGAACGTCCACACTGCCTTTCGGCGGCTGATCCCACGCTTTGCGCTCCTCCGGGAACTGCACCTCGGAGCCGCCAAGGCAGCCCGCGGCCTGCACTCGCTCAACCAGCTGCAGCACCTGGTGGAACTTACTGTCCACGCCCCCGACTTTTTGTTGGAGCTGATGAAGGTCGT
Organism: Tetraselmis striata; assembly: GCA_006384855.1. Classification (NCBI taxonomy): domain Eukaryota; kingdom Viridiplantae; phylum Chlorophyta; class Chlorodendrophyceae; order Chlorodendrales; family Chlorodendraceae; genus Tetraselmis; species Tetraselmis striata. The sequence continues at coordinate 130,826 of VCJN01000037.1, read as the reverse complement.
GGCCACCCTACGGCCACTGAGGAAACTGAGGCTGATGTACCCAGCCCACCATTCGCCGGTCGAACCTGCGCATGCCTACATGGAGTTGAGAGACAGCAGGTACGGCCAGCGGCCGCCCTTTCCGGTGGCCAGCCAGGTCAGCGACGTCTCCATCTCCTCCACACACTTTGGCCCGAGCGTCATGCAAAACCTGGCGAGGGCGCTGCCGGGGCTCGTGAAGATGGAGCTGCGACAGTGCCTGTATTTCGCCGCAGACCTGCCGCACCTGCAGAGCATCCCGGGCCTCGAAGAGCTGCGCCTGTGTGGGTGTCGCCTGCCTCCCAGGGCGGCGGATGATGATCTGTATGCGCCCGGGCTGAAGGGCTTTCCGGCCCTCCGGAAGCTAACGGCGACTGGGAAAGGCATCCGCGCCCTGATCCAGGACATCTCTCTGCTGGTGCCGCCCACGCTAGCGGAGCTGACCCTGGCCTCCGGTGATGAGGGGCCACTGGAGGAAGCGCTCCTGGTGGATGCAGACGACTTTCTGCAGGCGATCAGAGCAGCTCCTGGCGTAGCGACGCTCAGCCTCACAGGCGTCATTCGGCTGATCCCCCGCTCAGATGACTCGGAAGGTGAGGAGGCAGCCACACCGCACGCCCACGCAGCCTCTGACCTGAGGGTAGCGTTGTTCAAAGCGCTGCCGCGCCTGGAGAAAGTGTCCATTGCCGAACTCAGCTGGACAAGGTAGCCAAGAGAGGTGCACACTGACTAGGAGGGCAGAGTGGTTGGGGCGAGCCGGACTGGGCCACCATGGACAGTGAAACGTGGATAATTTCAGCGCTGGAGCTTATGGAATATTCTCATACTTCATAACCGCAACAAAGACTGCACCGCCATGGTATGACTGCACGCCGGGGGTGCCAGCTCTGTTCGGTTGCCGCGATTGTGGGAAAGGGCGCGCGCGGGGCGGGCCGGCAAGGACTGTTGGGAACTTCATCGCCCCCACGCCCGGCAAGGCAAGGAGTGTGATAGGGTTGTGCAGCTGGTGAGCTACACCAACGTGGGCCGTCGGCGCTGGAGATGCAGCGGCATACGTCTGATTGTACTGCATACGTCTGCAGTACAACGCCATATCACCGCTTGCCTGGGGGCGGCACCCACTCGCTCTGGAGCGTCCGTCTGGATCCATGCAGCCGGCGCCGCCCAAGGATTGCGCCCAGCAGCCTGCCACCTGCGCCCACCAGCCAACGGCCCGTACCCAACGGCCTTCCCACTGTGTTCATCAGCCTGCCCCCCCCAGGGCGATGTTGTACCCTGCACCGGCGATCTAGTCGGCCACTCTGCAGGCTGCAGCGACGCTCAGCGGTTCAACCTTCTTCTCACGGCGTGCTGGCTGGCCACACTGACAGCCTCATTTCTGTGGCGCAATCGCCGGATGGGCGCACCCGGGCCTTATGGTCTAGTGACGGCACAGTGCTGGTCTGGCGAATGGGCACCGATGCGCAGGTGGACAGTAGCCGCCCGCAGGTGCTGGCCGGCAACGTAGTTGACATGATCTCTGTGGTATGCTGGTGACCGAATGGACACGCCCTCACAAGCTGGCCTCCGGAACTAAGGGCGGCACCGTGCTGGTGTGGCGCGTAGGAGGTGTCGTCGCAGTGGGAGGGGGGTCTCCGCTGTAGTCCCATGGCCGCCCCGTCATGTAGGAGTACACCAGCTTGGGCAAGCCGCTGGGCGGGCAGCAATGCGCGGCGCCGCGAAGAGCGTGCAGCTACTGTGGTACTGTATGCCCAAAAGCATTGCACCCAACATGTTCCAGACTAAGTCGGTACCGGTACGTCGGGTTCCCCGTAGGACGATCGCTCTCGATCTCCATCGCTCTCGATCTGTGTTTATGCGGTGCAACTTGAAGCACCGGCATAGACTAATCAGTATCAGTGTATCAAGCGTATTGAAAGAATATTGAATGTAATGTGTGAGGACGGTTGCAAAAGCTGTATGACCGCTGCGTGAAACTGAGATGGGTATACTGTAACAAATGGTGTTAATGAATATTTCATACCCGCGAAAGTCGCCGTGTCACTTGACGCTGAAGCCGGTTTCTGCTGGCTGCCGATGAATATACCCTAGGTCTGCACAGCGTCATCTTCTTTACGTCTTTGTGGCATGTACCATAATCAGCCCCCACATCTCGTCCTGCAGCTTTATAGATTTTCAGCAGGGGCTAAGCTCGCACTCAATTGCACATACCAACAGCCCCGGTAGCTGGTTTCGTGGCGTGTTGGGCACATCATCGCTGTTTACAATGGCGCAGGTTCGCATCAGCTATCATCCTTCCAGCAGAAGTGATATTTACCTCGCGCTCTGAATGTGGTGCTCATCTGGTCATGGGGCGGAGGGGGGGGGGGGGCGGGGGGGGGGGGGGGGGGGGGCATCAGAATGTCACACTGCGCCAAAAGCCTACTGCGTCGTCCTGGAGCTTGGCCACACACAACTCGTCGGCTTTGGACCGGCAGTCGGCGAAGTTGACGGCGTAACCCACGGCGAGCCAGCATGCCCAGGGCCCACAACTTGCACCGCGCTGAACGAGCTGCCCTGTGTGGTTCTTAAGCTGAATTTTGCGCCGCTTGAAGTTGATGCCTGGGAAGCACCCCTTCACAAGCTTCCAGGCGCGGCGGTCGGACCAGCGGCCCAGGGTGTCGAACACATGGACGTGCTTGTGTGCGGCGTTGAGGATGACCAGTGAGAAATGGTAGCCTGTCTCGGAGGTGAGGTTGATGTGAATGATGAGCATGACATGGTTGCCCACCAGAGCCCCGGCGGCATCGCTGCTGTTGAGGACCGCCTGCGTTTCGGTGTCTAGGTGTATCATCCCGACACTGTAACGCTCATTTTGGAGTACCGGTGATTTCGGGTTCTCCAGTATTTGTCTGAGCACCTCGTAGATGGTAGTGTCATATACCCAGCTTCCGCATCTCTTCCCTTCGGCGTCCACCCTCTCCAGGATACCCTTCTCCAGCAGCATTACCCCGAGCTGCGATGCGTCTGAAGACTCACGAGGGTGCAGCACTCGGGCGGGCTCAGCCGTTTCGTGCGCCTCGTCATAATGGATACAGATGCCTCCCTCCACCGTGCTCTTGTTGCTGTCATCCCGGTTTGTTGAAAAGCAAAGGGCATGCTCATCGAGAATCGTGCCGCCGTCCTCACAGTCGCTCGCGGTACCGCTGCGGTCGGGGACATTGTCTCCGCATTCTGTGTTATCGCGGGTAGTATGTCGACCTCGCACGTGAGCGCCCTCAAATAGTTCGGACCGTGCTTCATCGCGAAGGGGGTAAGATTGGATAACAGCTGTGCTCGTCGCAGTTGGGCTCCATAATTCATCGGAAACTGGCGCAAAACTCTTCTCGTTCTTGGTATCTATCTCCAAGAAACGCTGTGGCTGTAGGCATTCCCCGCTGCCGTTTTTGTGAGACAAAGTCTCGAGTTCCAGTCGGTGCAACTTAACGGGCAGCTCGCAGCATCTCCCAGAATTGGTACTCGCTGGCGCAGAGATGCAATCCTCCCGCACGCTTGCCAGGCATGTGCATGTGTGGCAGGTTTGAGTTGCAATGCTTCGCGTCAGAGGAGTAGTCTGCGGCCTCTGCTGGCCTTGCTTGGACTGAGGCGTACCCCGATGCCAACGACGCTTTGCTATGGCTCCACCTTTTTGGCGTCGGTGCTTATTGGGTTGCCATGCGGTTGTGGAGCCGACCATTGTGTAGGAGGAATCAGTAGGTATTGGATGGTCTGGTACTGCCTTGAGTGGAGTGACGGAATGCCGTTGCTGTCGAACAAACTTTGCGAGGGGCGACGTGCGCGGGTGCGTGTGTAAGACTGTGACGAGTGTGCTGAGAGGGGGGTGGGGGGGGTCGGGGTAGTGAAGCTGTTTAATGGAATTCGTGATGGAAAAGATGGGAATCGAAGTACGGTACTGAACGTGGAAATAAACGAATTGACGATCGATATTTAGTGCGTAGTGTGTATCATTTTTATATTTATAATATTCTATAGTCGCTACAGGCGGTCCGCCTGTCAGGCGGAACGAAAAACAATTTATATACGGCGGTATGGGCGGCACGGGGCCGCGGGCGGCAAACCCCCAAAGGTGTAGCGCGATATATATTTTGGACGAGGTCTGTGCGGGCTGTTATTATTAATAATTTAAAAAGATAATATGTAGAATAACTACGACAGCAACAGCAGCTGCTCGTACTCTCGTCGTAGTGTAGCGCTACATACGCGTGCGTAAGTAGCGAGTGGTACGAGTGTACGGGCGTTGTCTGTCGTCTAAATTATTTTGAAAAAAAAGATCGTCTATACCTCGTCTGTGCGGTCACTACCTGGTATTCTTTATAATTTTAAGGATTACACGCTCTTCCCCCGCTGTGCCTAGTAAATAGCGACTAGCGACTAGCGACTATATGTATCGTCTCGGCGGAGGAAACGAGCGTTAACAACTACTGGATAACTGACAAAACATGTGCTCAGCATATCCGCGCATCACAACACGTCAGCGGGGGACTTATGCTGAGCTCTTCGTAGATTCGCAGCAGTCGTCTACGACAGCCGTAGATGCGGATCGATATGCTGAGCCTCGGTGCTGAGCCCGTACTGCCGCGCTGTAGTCGTGCTGCTGTTGTTGGGCACACCTCCCGGCTTCATATAGTCGCTACGGTAGTTTAGAGATGGAAACCATGATGGACGATTAGACCAACGATGTATAGGCCAACTAAATAAACTACTACCCGGGTACTGCGCGAAATATGCTACTGAGCAGTCGTCATCGCTCAGCACAGCATCATTCGTACAGTACGTTCCTGTTCCTGTACGGCAGTGAGTTCCTGTTCCTGTACGGCAGTGGGGGCAATAAAACAGGACAATATAGAAATTGAGGGAGCAGTCGGGGCGCGCCGGCGCGGTAGCGCCTAGAGTAGTGGTTACGCGAACTACCGCAGCATTATAGCGACTATGTACGGGTAGCGACTACATGGCATTAGTCGCAGCTCTTCAGTGACGCTGAAACTATAAAGTTTGCCACTTTGCCCACCAGCAGCGCCATATCAGCCTCGCAACAGTCTAGCCCCAGCCACAGCTCCAGTCTAGCTTCCAGCCACAGCCTAGCGTCGCAACGTCTGCTTGCCGGACAACTACAGATTGAACACTCCTACTACGGGAGTACTGTTTTTATATTACCGACAAAGCTGTTCATCGTGAAATTCAAGCTGCATTGCGAGCTCGGAATATAGACACACGGTTGCCACTGAGTTCCCAACGCGGCGGCAAGGCTACATCCGTTGATCAAGTACCATTGGCACCGGCGCGAACATTCACGGAATGGGCTACGCCGACGGAGCTCAAGGTCGTCGCCGGGCGAACGGTGGCAGGCGCGGAGGTGGTCGAGGATGCGGTGCTACTGGCCGAGGCGGCGGGCAAAATGTCTTCGGAGGGAATAAGCAGCCCGACGGCAGCTTCACCATCCATGTCACCACTCTCAAGGGGCAGCGCTTCGACCGGCAGGTGAGGTCTACCATGACGGTGCTGGAGCTCAAGGGACTGCTGGCCCCGGACGAGCCCGAGAGCACCGTCAAAATCATCGTGGGCTCCACCATGATGAGCAGCAAGAAGCCCGACGGCAGCGACTACCGCATCGGGGACGGTCCCTACCACGTGTCTCCCAACAAAAATAATGTGAAGCTGGTCAAGCGATTTGATGGGGGAGCTAAGCGGTCCGGAATCCGCGAGGTGTGTCACCAGCTTAAGTGGATGAACAGCGAGAGCCTGGGGAATAACTTCATCGGCGTCGAGCCGATGAACGACGGATGGGCATGGAACGTTCTGATGCGCGGCCCCCAGCGCTCGCCCTACCAGCAGCACATCTTTGAGGTGAACATTCAGTTCCCTTCCGACTACCCGGAGGCCCCTCCCACCATCAAGTTTGTTACCCCCATCTTCCACCCCAATGTCTACTCCAGCGGGCTCCTGTGCTGGCATGACAATGACACCAGCGGCAGCGTCTACTACGCCGACATGATCTTTGCGGCGGTGCTGGCTCTGATGCAATCACCCAACCCGTACAGTCCCGCCAACAGCGAGGCAGCTCGCCTCTACACTTCTGACCAGGCGCAATACCGGAAACAGGCGAGGGAGCATGCCATCCGTCACGCCCTCTCTTAGATAGATGCTGTCACATCGTCGTGGATTGCCAGTCTGCGCTAGGCTTTGTCATGACATTCCGAGATTCGGGTACTTATTGATTTCATAGTTTTAATTCCAATATAATTGAAAACAAGGATGTGGGCGCCCCAGCAAGGCTAGGTGCTGAAGAATGATCTAAATGCGGTACGGACAGGTCGAATATGCGGTCCAAAAGTAGGAATGCAGCGACAGAACATGATAATATATGTTTGAGAAGGTGTCCATTGCCGAATTCAGATGGACGAAGTACCCAATCGGGGGGGCGTCTGTTGCGATGGCTGAGTGAGAAAGGCACACTGGCTAGGAGTGAAGAGTAGTGGGGGTAAGCCGGACTGGGTCACCATGGAAAGTGCGACGCGGAGAATTTCAGCGCTCGTCGGGATATTCTCGGACTTCATAACCGCAACAAACACTGCACTGCCATGGTATGGCTGCGAACCGGGACTGCCAGCTGATTGGAAGCAGTTCTGTTCAGTTGCCGAAAATGTGGGAAAGGGCGCGGGGGGGGGGGGGGGGGGGGGGGGGAGGCAGAGGCTGTCAGGGGCATTATGGCCCTCAGGCCATGCCATGCCATGCCAGGAGTGTGATAGGATTGTGCGGCTGTGGAGTTACACCGTCTTGGGCAGTCCGCGCTGTAGGTGCAGCATTGGCGACTTGACGCTAGGAAGTCTTTGCGCTTTCAGTGTTGGCATGCTTTCAGTGTTGGGATGCCGCGGTGGAACGGACACGCTGGCCAGACCATGAGTGCCCCGCGACCTGGGCAAGCGGAGCGCCTGCCGGGCGGGCGGCTGGGGTGCCACCCTCTGCGCGGCCTAAAAGTCCTCCTCGTCGCCCTCGTCGCCCTCGTCCGCATCCGCGCCCGCATCGTCGCCGCCGTACTTGGCAATCACGGACTCCTCCATCAGCCCGAACTCGCGCTTGTCGTCATCCAGGCTGTGCTCCAGGTTGGTGGTGCCGGCGGTGGCAATGTTGCGCTGCCCCGCGTCCAGCCTGGGCGCACCGGGAGACACACCGGCAGGCGCGGGCTGGTGAGTATTGGGTGTGAGGGGCATGACCTGGCCGGACAACGGTAGAATGGGGCCAATGGCAGGACATGGCTGCGGAGTTGGGGCCGCCGCCGCATTTGCTGCTAGCGATGGGAGACACCGTGGTCGCCCATCCGGCTCCCGCCGCACAGACGATGGGCGGGTGCCAACGCGGTAGGACTGCAACGAGGAACCCGTCCTACCTGCGCGAGACCAATTGAAGACGAAACTAGATTTATGTAGAGAAAGTTTCTATCCCTCGGTTGCATGCAAGCCCGAGTAGAGGTTTGCACCGCGGGGCCTGATATACGTGCACCAGCACCCGTACCAACACCCTCATCCACTAACATCAGTCACAATCACCGTGCCGTCACTCCCCGGTTGAGCAAATAGATGTCCTCCGCCCATGCAACATGTTAGTCGCTCTATATGGTGCGTTGCCGTCACAACAAGCTCGATAAGGCCTCTCGGCTCCTGAGCCAGCACTTCCCAAAACGTTGCGGCGCTTGTGACATCGGCATTGTGTGGACGGCAGTGGAGCGCAGGGCGAGCGGCTGGGCAGGGCCAGCAGGGCGGCGCGCTTGCCTGAAGATCTTTGTGAAGATGAGGCCCACCAGCGCCACCGCCTGCTGCCAGAAGCTGAGCAGGTAGATCTGCCAGGCGCGGCAAGCAACGGTGGCCCACTCCGTCAGTTGTTAGGCCGACGCCCGCCTCTGCCGGCTGGCCAGAAGGAAGGAGGGCACTCCATTTCTTGCTGGGTGCGGCCATGCGTGGCATGTCATGCATCCCATCCCGCCCTTGGCAGGGATGGTGCCGCTGCGTGGGGAGGGGTAGGCGGGGCACAGCGGCGCACCAGCAGGGCGAAGGCGGAGAGGGCGGCCAGGAAAGAGCCGACCCCCTTCATGAAGTTGACAATGCTGCGCCAGAACGCACCGCCGTCAAAGCTGAAGCCACCAAAGCCGCCGCCACCCCCGCCCCCGCCCCCGCCGCCGCCGCCATCCTTGGGCGGCTTCCCGGAGCCGGCAAAGGGGTCCTTCTTGCCCTCGAAGGCGCCCATGATGGCTTTCCGGGCATCCTCCTGGAGGACATCGGCGGGGCAGGCAGCTGTGAGGGTGCAGTTGAGGGGTTGGGAGGGTGCAGGGGGGGCAGCAAGGGGCGCCTTGGCTTTGTGCGGCTGACCTCCTTCTTCTTGTTCTTGAAGATGTTGAACTCGAAGCCGTCGCCCCCGTCGTTGGACTGCTTGGCCCGCACCGTCAGCGTCCGCCCAGGCAGCGACGCCGCCTTCCGCGCGCGCAGAGGAGCCGCAGCCCGTCCGGCCATCTGCCCGCGCTGAGCGCTACCGGCGCACGCCGCCGGTGCGGCCGCCATCATTGTCATGGACACCATGCTAACAGCTCCCCACGTAACGACTCTGCAGAGGGCATGAAGCAGGCGGTCAGAAGGCACCATCAAGTTATCTGCACTGGTCAGAAAGTGAGACGAAATCAGAAATTCCCCGACAGTCGAGCTGCCTCAATGCATCATTCCATCAGGCCAGTGAAGGCTGGCGATGTTGTCCCTAGCACAGCACTAGTGGAAGGCCAGATGTTCCTGCACCCCCTCCCCCTTGCCCCCTTGCCGGGACAACGCCACCGCATTATGACTGCCTCATCAAGGGACACCCACTGAGCCACTGTCCACGAGCTGTTCCATTCCGTGACAACATAGGCGCGCTGCAAGAGCACCACTGCTGTGTGCTGTGACTGACAGCACTGCGGAACCCCCCCCCCCCCCCCCCCCCCCCCCACCACCTGCTGCGCAATCCTCGCTGGACAGTGTCTGGCAATGCTGCCTCGCGATGCCTGTTCGGACAATGCGACTAAATGCGGCCGATGCGAGGACCTACTGCGCGTCGTCGACTCCCCCACCCGCGGCAGAGGGGCGACGAGTTGCCGAGTTGCCGACCCGCAATATAGAGCGCAGCAACTTGCCACGCAACCGCGCAGCGACGACGCGACTGGCTGTTGAGTACCGTTCGCAGTCGCGCAACCAGCACCGGCGGCAGAGCTGGGCTGAGGTGATGCACGTCGGAGCACGCGAGGGGGGGGGGGGGGGGGGGGAGGGGGCTCTGTCCGCGGAGGCTGGCTAGCAGAGTGCGCTAGTGGAGGCAGCGCCAGGACTGGTAGGCGGGAGGGGCCCGGGGATAGGCGGGAGGCGCACCGACAGCGCACACCACTGGCAGATAGAGCCGAGTGGCCCCCCGTGCCGAGCGCGTTAGAAAAAGTGTCGCGCGACGAGTGCTGGGACGTTGGTGGAGAACCGTGGCGTCGCCGCTCCCATGCATTTCGCAATCATCGCGCGCACAAAGGGGACATCCGCGGGTGGCCATAGCGTCCGCGCCGCCAGCTGCGGAGCTGCCCGCTCCCTCCTGGTGGGTTCGCCAGCTCACCGCCAGCTCACCGGGCGGCAAGCAGATCCGGTGTACGTCCGCGATCTCGTACCCTACAAGCATCGGGCCGTTTTCTGCATTACCCTGTAAGCAAGGGCTAAGCCCTAATTTCATAACCCTATCCATCTTTCCATTATTATGCGCGCTTTGCGCGCGCTATCTGCCCCCAGTCGCGCCTCCCATCCATCGTCGAGCGCAGCGGATGCCACCTGGTTCGGCCGGGTCGCTCCTAGCATTAAGCGTGGGGTAGGACAGGCATATCGGAGCCGACCAGCGTCACTCTCTTCTGCGCTCCACATCCTGTTCGTCCCGTGTTAGCCCGGTAAGTCACGGTGGCCGCGCCACAACAGCTGTAAAGCTACCACGGTGTCCGCAGCGGGACCCCGCGCGGGTGCCTGTGGTCCCTAGCCGGGTGGCAGGCGGGAGATCCCAGCCGCCTGTTGATTGCATCAGCAGAGTTAAGGCGAAAGCACTGCGGATTCTGCACGGCCCCGCTACGGACACACCGTATGACCCGGCGCGCCCGCTGACCACCGCCACAACGCGACTGGTCTGCCCTGCCCGTCAGCCGCGATCGCTACCGCCGCTGGACAGCGAGGGCCGATACTCGGGGCTGCAGCGTCATTGGACCCCCCCCCCCCCCCCCCCCCCCCCCCCACACACACACACACACACATAGCCTCCGGCGCGTGCGGCCTCGCGCCCACCCAACGGGCGCGCTGCGGGCTCTCGCCGGTCGGTTCGCCAGATCTGACCTCCCCCCCCTTTCTTTCCCCGTTTCTCCCTCTTATTCCTCGTTTCTTCTTTCCTCTGATTTTTCTGCCTCCTGATCCGGGCCTGCAAACCACTGTCCGCTGCCTCCCTCGGCTGGCCGCGCACTCTGTTGCCAGTCATACCTGCGCCTGAGGAGGGATGCCTCCTGGGAGGGGGGGGGGGGGGGGGGGGGGGGGGGGTCACGATGGGATGAGCGCCTTCATCCCTGGCCCAACACTGGGGGCGAAGGGGATGTATGGGGGGATAGGGGCGGGTGGGGGGGGGCACCAGGTCCTGGGCTCAGCAGGGAAACGCTTGACATGTGCTCGCGGAGGGTGGCGGTGGGGGAGGGGGGGGGGGGGGGGGGGGGGGGGGGGGGGCTAGCAGGGCCGGCTGGCCGGCAGCTGGTGCGCTGGAGGGTGGAATTGGGCGTGACGGGGCATGGAGTAGGGGAAATCTGTCAGGCAGTATGTCTCATCCGTCCCTCCCCCAAACCCTCCTGCCGCAGGGAGACCAGCTGGCGCTGAGTCCATTCTCTCCCCGCCAAGCCAGCCCGCTGCTGCTGCGTCCGTCACCATGGTGCCCCCCCACCCTCCTCAGCCCAGCCTCAACTTTAGGCAGTGTCCAAGGCTGAAGTAGAGGTCATGCGATCTCCCTCACCCCCAATGCTTTTCGTCCCCCCCCTGCAGGTGGTCCTCGCAGCCTCTCTGGTCACAAAGACCGGCAAACGTAGCCCCCCCCCCCCCCCCCCCCCCCCCCCTCCCCTTTCCTCTCTCAATATGCCCCCTGCATTCCCTACTTCTGCCCCCCCTCCCCCCTGGTCTCTTCATGCACCACAGGCCGGCTCTGATCCACCGATACACCTGGCCGCGCCCTTTTGCCCCCCCATTACCCCTCCCCCCGTTCGCAGCGCTGGTGTCCCGCCAGTTTGTGGACATGAGCCGCATCCGCATCGAGGGCCTGCTCGCGGCATTCCCCAAACTGGTGGGCACCGGGCAGCAGCACACCTTTGTGGAGACCAACGCTGTGCGATATGTGTACCACCCGCTGGAGGTGCCCCCCCCCCCCCCCCCCCCCCCCCCCCGGTGTGGAACCATGACGCCGCAGCTCAGTGGCTGAGAAGAGGACATCATACACGTTACAATGGGGCTGGTCTGAGCCAACCACAGGGGCTAGGGGAGAGGGTAGAAAGGGCTTGCGTGTGTCTTTCTCGAGCAGCGAGTGCAATCATCAAGGGTTGCTTCATGGCACACTCCGATTCAGCTCCCTGATTGGGGGGTGCGCCCGCCTGTGCCTGGGTGCCTGCAGGGGCTGTACCTGCTGCTGGTGACGAACAAGCAGAGCAACATCCTGGAGGACCTGGAGACGCTGCGGCTGCTGTCCAAGGTGGTGCCGATGTACGTGGAGCCGCTGGAGGAGGAGGCGATCTCGCGCGCGGCGTTTGAGCTGCTCTTTGCCTTCGACGAGGTCATCAGCAACGGCTTCAAGGAGAACATCACGGCGACGCAGGTGAAGCAGAACACCGACATGGAGAGCCACGAGGAGAAGCTGCACAAGATGATCATCCAGAGCAAGATCAACGACACCAAGGACGTCATGAAGAAGAAGGCGATGGAGATCGAGAAGACCAAGATCGAGCGCAAGGCGATGGAGGGCAAGAGCCAGCTGAGCAACTTTGCCAGCTCCATCAGCAGCGGCATCAGCAGCAGCGGCATGGGCGGCGGCCCGGGGATGGGCCCGCCCCAAAGCGCCATGGACAACATAGACGTCGGCCCCAGCTTTGGCGCGCTGGAGGAGCGGCCGCGCGCGCCGCCGTCGCGGCCGCGCGGGCCCAGCAAGGGCATGCAGCTGGGCGGCGCCAAGAAGTCGGGCAACAGCCTGCTGGCGTCGCTGCAGGCGGAGGGCGAGAGCGTGGAGATGGACGCGCCCGCGAGGGGGCCCGCCGCCGCGGGTGCCGCCGCCGCGCCTGCCGCCGCGAAGCAGGAGCCGGTCTACCTGCTCGTGGAGGAGAAGCTGCAGGTGCGCCCCCTTTGTGGTCCCCTCCCCCCCCCCCCCCCCCCCTTCCCCCAATGTCTGCTCAGTGCCCCTCCTGCGGTGAGGGCTTCAGGGTTTTAAACCCTGAACCGGTACCTATCCGCGGGTTTTTTTTGGGGGGGGGGGGGGGGGGGGGGGGCAAAGTGGGGAAACACAAAACCAGTCTGATTTGGTGGTCTGACAAATCGGAACACACCGCAAAATATCGACACTATGAGGCCAATCAGTTCATCCTTGGGGACCTGCTGAGGAACGGCGCGGGAGCGTGCAAAGACAATGGATAGCCCTGGGTGGAGCAAGGCAGATGCAACACTACCAATCCATTTCCCATCCATGGGCACTGGAGTACTCCGTGCACCGGGGGGTTTCCCGATGCCGTGGTGTCACTCTCGATAACAGTGCTCTGTTCCTCTCGAGGGCATGACGCGAAGCGGGTTGATGCGCATGGGGGGGGGGGGGGGGGGTGCCTGCTCGACCCTCTGTCGCTGTCTCTTCCCGCTGCTGTTGCATGCGCCAATCCGCCGCGGCAAAGCTGATGACGACAGAGGCGCCTCGTATGTATGAATGCGCCGCACCGTGGGGGACTTCACGTCAGCGTCTGACCTCCCCCCCCCCCTGCCCGCGCGCCCGCCAGGTGCTGCTGAACAAGGACGGCGGGCTGGAGAACATGGAGGTGCAGGGCACGATGTCGCTGGAGGTGAACAGCGAGGAGGCGTCGTGCCTGCGCGTGCTGGTGACCAACTCGGCGGGCAAGGAGTTTCAGTTCAAGACGCACCCCAACATCGACAAGGGCCTCTACGCCTCGAGCAGCATCCTGGGGCTGAAGGACCCCACGCGCCCCTTCCCCGCCGGCAGCCCGCTCGGGATCCTCAAGTGGCGCATGCAGAGCCGCGACGAGGCGGCCGTGCCGCTCACCATCAACTGCTGGCCCTCCGTCTCGGGCGGCGAGTCGTTCGTCAACATCGAGTACGAGAGCCAGGCGGAGTTCGACCTGCACAACGTGCTCATCGGCATCCCCGTGCACTCGGCACCCTCCGTCAGCCAGGTGGATGGCGACTACCGCTTCGACTCGCGCAAGGGCCTGCTGCTGTGGAGCATTGACATGATCGACTCGGCCAACTCGAGCGGCGCCATGGAGTTCAAGGTGCCCGCGGTCGACTCCGACGCATTCTTCCCCGTGGAGGTCAGCTTCAGCGCCGCGCGGACGATGTGCGAGATCGAGGTCACCGGCATCGAGGACACGCAGTCGGGCGCGCCCGTCAAGTACGGCCACAAGACCGTGCTCGTGACGGACAGCTACCAGGTCGCGTAAGCGGGAGCGTCTGCCCATCCCCCAGCCACGACCGTCGTGATCGTCCACGCGCCCCCATCGCGCAGGCACACCCCATTCTGCCCATCCTGTCATTGTCGGCTGGAAGACAGCAGAGGGTTGCCAATGTCCCCCCCCCTTCCCCCTTCTTCCTTCCCCTCGCTATACAGTAGATAGGCACCCGGTGTCTTTTCTGTAAGGAACCACCGCGCCATGCCCCTCCCGCCTGCATCCCAACCCGCTCCCAGCACCCTCATGCCCGCCGACACTGATGCTGACCGATCCTCGCTGCCTGGGCAACCGAGCTGGCGGGACACCGCAACCCCGGGTGGCACCGCGGCCGGTTTTGCTTGCTTCACAGAGGCTTACTGCGTCTGTATGTAATATCCTGTATCGCCCCTGCTACTATTGAGGGTGGGGCTGCGGTAACGAAGGACCGTCAAGTGTCTGTGTGTTGGGGGGGGGGGAGGGGGGTCCCTCTGTGCATTCCGGCTCTCTGCCCCTGTGCACGAGTCTTCCCTCTCACAGGCAGGGTGGTGGGAGCTGTTGCGCTTGTAGCCTTTCATCCCATTAGGTGGGGGGCGAGGAGTTGAAACGTGTGTGTGTGTGGGGGGGGGGGGGGGCATATGCGTACACGGCGGAAGCCCTCTTATTCAGCCCCATGGCTACTGGACTACGCGGCTTCTCTTGGCTACTTGTTTGCCGCGGCAGCGCGGTCATGCGAATGCGGAAGCTGCCTCCGTAACCATTCAGACGGGTGGCTCGCTGGCCGCCTGGCGGCACCTGTCCTTCACCGCCAGCAGCGTTCGCTTGGCCTGCATTCGGTACTGCAGCGCCAGCCACCACCGAGTCGAGGTTGGCTCTGTCGCAGCCTCTGCTGCCGCCAGCAGCTGCGCAGAGCAAGCAGCACAGCGCCCGTACGTCAGCCTCTGACAGCGCTGCCTGTGTGTTGACAAGAGCACTGCGAAGAATAACCTGCCGCATGCCAGATATAGACGAAACAATAGCATACGGACTAAAGCGCGCTGTGTTACAATTTCTTAGGTTGCTAGCCTGACTTCAGGCTTACACTAGGGGTTCTTTTAGGCGCGTCAGCACACGCATACACATTATATATAATTATAAGTATCAAGTAGGTATATCGATGTAGATAGATAGAATGATGATGTAGAGAAGCAGAGAGACAAATATACGATAATCAGGTAGGTTGTGACATTCAATGCATTTAAAAAACGGTCGCAGCAATGCGAACATGGACCGATGCGGGTGGCCGCACATGTGTTCAAATGTTGGCACAGAGACAAACTGCGAGACTGGCCACAGCTCGTGAACACTGAGAGATTGCGTTCATCTGGGGACAGTACAAATGAGGCGCGCAGAGGAGGTGGGGGGGGGGGGGGGGGGGTTCACCTGCTCGTCCTCCTCCAGCGTGGTGGCAAAGTCGCCCAGGAGCTCATCGCAGCGCGCGGCCAGCTGCCGCCGCACGAGCACCTCCGCCTCCGCGATGCGGCGGCGCGCCTCGGGCGACGCCGCCGCCGCCACCGCGGCCTCGTTCCAATCAAAGACGACGCCCTCCTTGAGAGCGACCGCAGCACAGGCGGCCAGCGTTACCGCAATGTCCCAGCCTTAGCAGGTAGCCCACATCACTTAATATTCAGCAGTTCTGATAGGTCCTATGACACGAATCCGCTTGCGCGCCCCAGTCGGCATGGCGATATATGTGCCCCAAGCAGTCGACAATATCCCGCCGACGACAATATTCCGCAGCCGCACAGGTACAAGTATATTATGCATACACACACGCAAGCGATAAGTACAAACATCCGTCGGCAGGGGTAGACGAACTCGTGGCGATAAAATCTGCGACTATCTATGTATCACCCCTATTCCGTGAATGAATGAGAAGGTATTATGGACGCCATCTGCGGATACACATAAGAAGCGTGTTGTTACCTCCTCCAAGACCGCCTTTGACGACAACGAAACCCCAACTCCAGGCAGGCTATAGCGCCACCCGTAAGCATAACTCGGAGGACAGTTGGCCATTTCGGGGAGGAGGGAAGGGGGGTCACCTCCTCGTCGTCGAAGTGGGAGGCCAGCAGCGGCAGGTCGGCGTGGTCCGCGTGCAGCACGCGCAGCAGTCCCGCCACCACGCGCGCCTGCCCGCTCGGCTGCGCCGCGAGGTAGTGATGCGGCGGCACTGCCGAGTACACCACGTCCTCCTTCTTCATGGCTGCCTGCACGCCCGCCAGCGCAACCCTGAGCCAAGCTTGCTCGGGCAAGCGCCTTCCCTCCCGCAGCACTGCCCCAATTGTTGATTGATACAAGATATCCTCATGCATTTAAAAAAATAACAACAACTTTTGTTAATTCCATAAGTGTATTCCGTTAATTGGCAAAACTGTTAATTGAACTATGTAGTAATTGTCTTGTAGTTTATTGGTCACAGTCGTTTGAAAATTCTAGATGAAAACAACATCATTGTAGTAAAAATAACAGCGACCGCTATTACTAATGTAGCCCTGTTCCGTTTCCAGTCAAACAACGGTGTTAAACTAACCATTTTGCAAGGTGTCGGTGCAGTTTGGTCGCAGTTGCTTGGAATTTGTAAATAGTTAAATTATATAATGAAATATCACCATCGCCAAAATAACAGCGACAACAGTCGGTAATTTAACAAATGTGTTAATTGCTGTTGAAATTTGATAGATTAACGTTTTCTAATTCAATTGTTTACTGGCGTTATTGCTTCGTAACATTTTGAATATTTCGGTTTCTGAAGTTACAACAATCATGAGTCAATGTAAAATTTTTCTCCTTTTACGATTATTTAAATATACTTGTTGCTGAGTATGGTGTTGGTCCTATTCATTATGACAATCAGCCACTGAACGCCCCGCTGAGGTGTCACAGGCGCGTCTGCGAGTGTGGGTGTGTTGCTGCGTGTGTGGGCTGGTGTACTTCGTACATTATGGGGTAAAGGATTACACATGGTCGGGGGGCTTTGGTGCCGGTTGCGGCGGCACTACCATGAGCGACTCCTCGGCGCGCAGCTCGTCATCATACACAAGCGCCTGCGCGCTGTCGTACAGCACTCCGCGCTCCCAGCTGTTGTCAGCCTCCACAAAACCGTACTCCACCAGCAGGTCTGCGTTCTTCTTGCGCCCGTACGTGATGAGCAGCTCCGACCCCGCCGCCGCGCCGCCCGCCGCCTCCACCACAAAACGAGCCCCAGCGCCGCTGCTGTCCGGCCCGGGCGCTAGGCGCCAGCGGTGCTGTGGCGCGCCTCCGGGCCGCGGGCTGCCGTGGTTGAACATGTCCGCGATCGGCACGATGCACCGCAGCCGCCGGCCTGTGCACCCAGCAGCCCACCGCATGCCGCCACCTCAACAGCTGTTGGACAGCCGCCGCCCCTTCCGCATTACACTGGCGTCTCAGCCTGTAAAGATCAATCATCGTGGGACATGGGTACGCCAAAGACCAGCACCATGATGCGATTTGGTCTGGTCTGATCTTTACGGCATTCAATATAGGTTGTTGTAATGGTTGACACATCTGAGGAATTAGCAAAAGGCTACTAAATGCCTACTAATGCATCGGTGAATCAAGACCCGATTTCACACATTGTCAAAGGATGGCTGAATGCGACAAAGCAGCTCGTAAAGATCGGTCTTGATTTGCCTTACTATGCATTTTATTGCCTTGACATGTTTTATCTTATATACGGACCCTCTTAACCCCTCCCTAACTCTCTTCCTTTGCCCAGGTTTGTAAGGCAGCATAAGGGGGACGTACCGCTGCCCGGCATTGAGGCGGCAAAGGAGCGGCTGTGCACGACGCTCATCGCCCAGCGGAACTCCTCCCAGCTGACACCAGCGCCCAGGGCGGCGTACTCCTCCTGGAAGCAGCGCGCGCGGTCAGCTGCGGCTTCCAGGAGGGCCCGTGATGGGCCGGGGCTGGGAGGCGCGAGGCGGCGGGCGGGTGCCGTACCGGCAGGTGGGGGAGCTCCTCGTACTGGGACTCTACGTGGTCCCTCACGCTGCCTGCAGGCCAGTAACACCACGCCTTGGGTTCAGGTGCCGCCGCAGCTATAACATCCAGTTTTCATGAAATGAGCCCTTCCCCCCCCCCCCCCCCCCCCCGTGTTATTTCACTCAAGATGAATAACACACAAACTTATCACAATCCTTGAGACCATTTGCAGGCACCAAACTCTCAGAAGACAAAATCAGGTGTTCTTAATGCCGAGCCGGCACCCGTGTACACTATTGACTGTATATGGACCCCTCTCGAGGAAGCCTAAACTACATACATCTTCAAATTTATCAGCACAATATACGGAGCGGAATGCGCTAGTACAGAATGCCCGGCTCGGTGGTGCGAGAGAAATCATTATCTCTGCGACCCGCAAACACAATTCAACTGTTATTTGCATGTGATAAACCTTGTTGTAATCAAATGATATAATTCATATATTATGGGACAAGCGCGCAGACTCAGGCAGCAGGAGTTCACTGCGCTACCCAGTCGTGGGGTATGGAGAAGGGGGGGGGGGGGTAAATGGGGGAGCGCACGGGCGCTGTCGGCCACCGCCTCGCTCTGCAGCTCGCGCAGCTCCCTCTCTGACCACAACCAGGCGAGATGCAGCTCCGCAGGGAGCGCCGCCACGTACTGGTGGAACAGCGCGCTCTCGTCGTTTATCTGCGGGGATGCTTGCATGTCAGTGATTTTGCTAGGGTGGATTGATTGATTCTCTTTGCCGACAAAAGCAATAGAACGGACCATAGGCTGCCAACTGCTAACTGATTGCATGTAACCTGTGAAGGCAGTCAGCGAACGCGATACAATCGCGTGACACTGCCCCAGCTCCACCTTCTACCCATGGCAATCATAGGATAAATACGACATGCGGAAATTTAAAGTTCTAGCGATAATAACAGATCTTGAATCAGCAGGAACATACTATTGGAATCGTCATCATGTAACTAAATACGCAGCAAGGCGTCTGCAGAAGCCCCGTTTGCGCGTCTTGCTGCTTCGGCTTGCGCATGATGGCACTATGAGCGGGCGCCGCACCTGCTGCAGCAGCGTCAGCGCCAGGTGGGTGTCGGGGCAAATGCCCCGCGCGCCTTCGTCCACCACCACGGCCGTCTCCAGCGGTACAGAGACGAGAGTATCCCCAGCGACTACCGTGTGCCCGTCACGAACCTGCCCATCCAGAATTGCAGAGCAATATCAGTTGTCGGGATTCTTGTTCAACACGTAAAGGCAGCAGCCTCCCGTCGCAAAGCAACTGAGCAGCGTTTATAAAGGTGTGAGACCGGAGCTTGCCACCCACCACGACACCACGGCCATTGTCGGTATCACCCAGCGCGACAGCCGGGGGACACGCCGGTGACAGCCCGCCCAGCCGCCACAACTGCGCCAGCTCCGCCTCGCCCACGCTCCGTCCGGCCTCGGCGTGCGCGCCTGCATTCGCCGCGGCGGCGATCGGGTGGAGGCGCAGTCGGGGTTGTGCCGCCACCGCGAGCCGAGAGAGCGGCACGAGCCGCGGGTGCGTCGACAACGCTGCCATAGGCAGGATGTGCCCAGTGGACATTGTTATAGCTTCCCGTCCTGTCGCTCGCCTTCTTCGCCTCGGGTGGGGGCGGTCTTGAAGGTGGTGGAGGAGGCGATGTACTATACGAGCTAGCTCAGCAGCGCGGCGCTCTCTCGCTGCTTTCGGGTGCTCTCCGCTGGCTCGGCTCAGGCACTGGCCGCCCTGCTCAACCGCTGTCCCGACGGATCTATGGTGGCAAGCGTGAGACCTGGTATCGTTTTGCCCCGGCCTGGATGCCGTGCCCCCCCGGGGCAGCCAAGATTGGCACAGCGACGCGTGATGATGGCCAATGTGCGTATCTGACAAGTGGACGCTGTCACCCTTGCCTGTGTTGTTGCGGTGCTGCCCACGAATTATTCGGCGCTTCGTCTCGCTCTCTGCGGTGACGGTTCACCTGGGCCACTCATTTCCATGGGGGGAGCACCCCACGTATTTGGTGGTATGCATACGGGAACACCCGGCGGCGAAAATGCCAGAAATTCCATTTATTGTACAGCGGCCCGTCATGAATAGTTTCAGGTAAATCCAACGATTAAAATAGTGGAAATTAGCGACATCGACTGATATATATAGTCGCTACAGTATTCGAATATTGAAACAAACGAGATTTTGCAATATGTGTTTGCACGTGCGTTTTAAAATTGCACTCGCTCGCAGTGAGCTTTTTATGTTAGGATTTTTGGAGGGCATATAATCCTTAATCCTAGGATGCAGGATAAATATCGATGCAGGATGCAGACGCGTGCGGGCGTGAAGCGGCGAGGGCGTGCGGATGGCCAGCTGACAACGGCGGACGACGGCTGCTGCTGGTGCGGTCGACACCGCAACTGCCGCTGCCGTGTGTCACACTGCTCCCGGCCAATCAATCGCGGCATGGCTTCACGAGTCGCCTCGCGCCCCCAGCTCCTGCCGACACTGCTCAGGCTCGCTTTTCACGCCCCGAGCGCACGGTGCCTGGCGCCACGCCCACGCTCGCGCACAAATAATCGTAGCACAAGTAGGACGATGGCGAGCGCGGCGGGCGGCGGCGCTCGCGTGCTGAGCATCCAGAGCCACGTGGTGCACGGCCATGTGGGCAACAAGAGCGCGGTGTTCCCGCTGCAGCTGCTGGGCCTGGACGTGGACAGCATCAACAGCGTGCAGTTCTCCAACCACACCGGCTATAAGGCGTGGCGCGGCACCGTCACCAGCGGCGAGCAGCTGTGGGAGCTGGTGGAGGGGCTGGAGGCCAATGGGCTGTGCCACTACACCCACCTGCTCACCGGTGCGCGCGCTCTGTTTATATCCTCCAGCAACCGCAACCGCATCTGCCTCCCTCATCCCTGACACCGGGAGCCCTCCTGCTTGCACCGACCGCACCTGCCGCGCACATGGGGCTGTGCCTGATGCCGCATATAACTGCATTTTTGCCGTTTTATTGCTGTCACTGCGACTTTATTGCTGTTACTGCTTTGATGCTGCTACTGTTTTTCATTACTGCATTACACATTACCGCCACGTGCCTGCACGGCAATGCCCCATCGCATTGGACAATCGGCCTGTCAGCGTGCAGATGATGTGCCCCCCTGATGATGCTGGTGGAGCGGCTGCCTCCCCCCCCCCCCCCCCCCCCCCACCCGATGGCGCTGGCGGTGACAGGGGCTGACGCTGCCGCGCCATGCTGCCACCAGGGTACATCGCCTCGGTGTCATTCCTGGAGACGATCATGAAGGTGGTGGAGAAGCTGCGCTCCTACAACCCGGACCTCATCTACGGTCCGAACCCGCTTGCCCATCCGCTCGCTGCGCATGCCCTGCGCTCTGGCGAGAGAGTGCGCTCGATAGTCCAAGCTCAGGCAGTGGCGGCGCCGCTGAGGTCATTGCCGTCCCCGCCGCGCAGTGTGCGACCCCGTGATGGGCGACGATGGGCAGCTGTACCTGCCGGCGGAACTGGTGCCCATCTACCGCGAGCGGCTGCCGCGCGTGGCGAGTGTGCTGATGCCCAACGCGTTCGAGGCGGAGCAGCTGACGGGCGTCCTGGTGGACAGCGTGCCGGCGGCGCTCTCCGCGTGCCAGCACCTGCACGCGCTGGGCACCACCACCGTGGTGAGCCGCGCCCGCCGGCACCGGCGCATGCAGCCCCCGCCCCCGTAGTAACGCCCCGTATTGACTTCCCCTGTAGTGGCATTCTGTTGGGCTGCAAAAGACGTGCGTTGTTTTGCACCTTCGAGTCAGAGACTCCATTTGCGCTGTATTCTGGTTTATATTATTGTCTAAATTATATATCTATGCCCGTGTATAAGTAACATGGTTACTCGTTCGCGAGGGGGTGTGTACGCCCATCAAATAAAGCGGAACCCAAGTCGTGGTCACAGCTGCACCGAGGGCCTTCGTTCCGGCGTCAGCTCTTCGCGGCATTGCGGCTTTGTCATCGCGGTATCAACAACGAGTTCAAACATGCCGCATGTGACCGCCAGGTTTTTGCTACAGCTATGGGTGCCTGCGAGGTGATAAGATGACGGCAAACGAGAACCTGCCCCGCCCGCCTATCCGTAGACGAAGATTTAGCGCAACTGTAGCGGATGTTCTTTTAGTAGGTCCCATGCAATAAACCCAATTTGAGTCTTATACCAATACGGTTCATCACCACGGCTGCATAGGCACCTGTAGATTTTAAGCAGTCTATCTAAAGCGGTGTTTTTGGTGTTACATTTTGGCGGCATTGTCCACAGCCATTGTATGGTGCAACTCATAAGGATCATGACCATTACTGCACCAAAGGTACTGGTACCAGTACGTTCGCAATGTGCCGTCTACTCACGCCGGCGGTGGCATGTCTCCACCGGCCTCCCTGCTACTATGTAGTACTATACATATATTTGTTGCCCAGTGGGCTGAGTTGAGCTCGCTGTCCAGGTGATGACGAGCCTGGAGGAGGCGTCCAAGCCGGGCGTGCTCACCATCCTGGCCAGCACCACCCGCCCCCAGTCGCCCGGCTGCCCGCAGCGGCTGTCGCTGCAGGTGCCGCGGCTGCCCATCTACTTCACCGGCACCGGCGACCTCTTTGCGGCGCTCACGCTGGGCTGGCTGCATGCGCACCCCGACGACCTGGGCCTCGCGCTGCGCAAGGCGGTGGGCGGCCTGCAGGGCGTGCTGGCCAACACGCTGGCGGCGGCGGAGGCGTCCGGCGTGGACGGGGGCGCCTCCCGGCACGACCCCAAGCGCAGCCCCGCCGTGAGCGCCCCCTCCCGAAGCGCAAGTCTCCAAAACCGGCACAAAGGCGGCGGCGACCTGGGCTTGATTATATCATGAAATCCCGAGCTTGTGTGCTTCCAATGGGTCGCACATCCAACACTTGCCTGGCTCGCGCACAAAGGATGGGTTAGCGGCAATGCGTGCATCATTTTGTGTCGGCCGATCACACAGCGCTGACTGCAGGCGATGGGCCACTCACTTCTGCCCCCCCTTGCAGACCTGCCGCGCGCTGGAGCTCCGCCTGGTGCAGAGCCAGGACGCCATCAAGACTCCGTCGGTGGACTTTGAAATCACCCCGCTGTGACGCGAAGGATGGAGGGCGGGGCAAAGGGGCGCAGGGGAGTAGACGGAAACGAATTACAAAATTTGGCCGGCGTGTTTGCCACAGCATCCCTGTCTACTGGAAAAAAAGAAGGGGAAGTTTGCCACTCCAAAGGTGGGGGGACCAGCCATTGTGTTGTAAATTTCTAGCTCTATGGTAAGTGGTGCTATCGGGGCGCGGGACAGAAATGAGGGGGGGCTACTCAAAAGGCGCTGTTCCTGTTGGTGCGATTGCCTGTCAGCAATACGCCGCCTCGCTTTATTCTGCGCCGTCGCAAGCGTATCTTGGCTTTTGAAGGCAGCATTCTGCTATCTCGCCACCCCGCTTGTTGTATTTTGCCTGCAGAGGCCGCATATCCTCTGCGGCACGGCCGTTTAGCGCACCGCGCCGTGTGCAGCGCAGGCGCGACGGCCGGACCCTCCAAAAAACAGAAACAAAACTCCAGACGGAGAAGAAGGTGCCGGGAATGTAGGCACTGCATTGGGAGTCTCGGTGGGTCAGCCAGGGCGGGGTTGTGGATGGCCTGCCGGTTCACGCCTCCTTGGAGGCATCTCCCTCCTCTGCCTCGGGAGCGCCGAGGCCCTCCAGCACCTGGCTCAGCAGGCTGGCGGCAACGATGAGGCCGCCGCCGACCCAGCCCTGCGGCCCCCAGCGGTCGCCCAGCAGCGCGTACGCAAAGCCAGCGCCCCACAGAGGCTCGGTCGTGTAGATCAGCGCCGCCAGCGGCGCGCTGACCTCCTTCAGGGACTCCATTTCGATCCAGAGCGTCAGCGCGGTGGTGGCCACGCCCATGTAGAGGAGGTTGGGCAGCGGCAGCGAGGACACCTGCTCCAGCGCCCCGCTCAGCCCCTGCCCGCCCGCGTGCATCTCCACCGCCGCGGCGCCGATGCTGCCCAGCGCCAGCACCGAAAGCTGCGTGGCCATCAGCTCCTTCGTCTTGTCCGGCATCGACCGCGTGATCAGCTCCGACCGGAACTTGTGCAGCCCAAACACGCACGCCGACATCACGCACCTGAACACACCGCCAAGCAGACGCTCAGCACCACCGCGGCGGTTTGATGTCCAGTATACAAGTCACCAGCGTTTTGTTGGTCCTCTTTGTGAGGGGAAAAACAAGTCTTGTGTGGCGAACCCAACGCGTGTTCACGGTACGCAAGAAGGGCTCACCAGAGGTCGCCGATGTTGGGCGTGGTGTTGTCCGTGGTGAGCAGGGCGACGCCCATGATGGCCAGCATGGCGCTGAACCACGTGCTCTTGCTGACCTTGGTGCCCGAGAGGCCCACAAACATGGGGACCGCGATGACGGTGAAGGTGCCGGTGAGCGCGCCGTGTGTGGCGGACGTCTGCGTGAGCCCGTACGCCTGCCCGACGTAGCCGCCTGCGCACCATCATTAGGGAGGGATCCGCATAAATAATCAGCTATAAGGCACGCTGCAGCAAAAAAGAGGGCCTAATGCTGATTGATCAGCCGGGGCATGGGAAAAGGGAGGTTGCGCCACTGGTGGCAGGCCCCCTCACCGGTGAGGTACACCCCGAGCTCCATCGCAGCGCCGCGCACCACGGGGTCAGCAAAGCCGCGGATGGTGGAGGGCGCGAAGCAGATGGCCGCGGTGGTGAAGCGCACGGCGGACAGCAGGCCGGGCCCACAGCTAGCCTCTGCGCTCTTGATGGCTACCTGTGGGCAAGACACGGATTAGTTTGGCAGCGGTATCCGAACGTTCAATCCCAATAATCGCCGAAGAGTCGAATTAAACATTTGCGCTAACCTTTTTCAAATACTGGGTAAATAATGTTTAATACATAAAAGTCGGCTGAACTGCGGCCCACTCACCCCACAAACAGTATCTATGCGCAGCGCGGGCAAGGTGAGAAGCCCAGCCGACAAGAGAGGACGGCGGGCGAGGGGATATTGGAGCGGGAAGAGGGGGCTTGATGACTTGCCTGGTTGGAGCCGAACAGCGCGGCGCCGATATTGAGCAGCGCCATCCCCTTCAGCGAGCCCGAGAACTTGCCGCCGCCCTGCTTCTCCGCCGGCTCGGCCGAAGCCGCCACGCCCGGCTGCTCGGAAACGGCCTCCGTGTCACAACTCGCCGCTGCCACAGTGTCCAGCTGCGCCTTGAGACGCGCAGACGACACGGCGGACGAAAGCTTCTCCGTGGCAGTGTCGTTGCTGGAGGAGGTGGCGGCGGCCGGCGGCGTTGTGAGCACTGCGCGCACGGGCGCCCGCAGCCGGTGCCGCCTCAACACCGTCGCGGTGGGCGCTCGCAGCGCACCGGCGCGGCGCGTGCGCGACGAGACGGCGGCATTAGCGGAGTGGGAGCTGTCGTTAACGGAGGCGGCCATTGTGGTGTGACGCTGGGGGGAGGCGCTTGCGGCGGTCCGTACAGTAGGCGAGCACAGGGGCGTTAGCGGACGATACGACGACAAATCGTCCGTCACTCCGCGGGCTCGTAGCGTCGGTCAGCAGCAGCTGCACCTATGGCCGGCCGCGTAGACTTCTTAAATGGATGGACGCGCGAAACGGTGGATGCCTTGAAACCGCCTCGAATTTGAACGTGGGGGGGGGGGGGGGGGGGGGGGGGGGGGGGGGCAGATGCGGAGGAAGGAGTTCTGACGACCACGCTGTGGCGTATGTATGACCGAGTTGTAATATAGTCGCTACAGTATTGGGTTTGGTTTCACGGGGTAGAGTCGGGCGCAGGCAAACCAATATCCTGATGTAGTCATTCTCGGGTGTGGAATTATTTCTTTTAAATAAGTTTTATTACACACTGCGCAACCCGCCTACGCTGCGACCACCCCTCTGGCTCGCCTGAGTACGGTGTGCTACATAATCCTTAGCAGACAGCACCGATAATAATACAAAGAAATTAGAAGTAAAAGGTACGGGTACCCTCAGAGAGTACCTTAACTATCTCGTACCTGCATACATATTCCCGCACCGTGCGTGCTTAGTGCTTAGTCATCATTTTCCTACTACTCGTATACTGCGAATCTGCGCTGCGATACGGTCTGACAACGGTACGTCCTGTCTCAAAATTGACGTAAAATTTATACCGCCATTATGTTTTAATTGTCTTTTGCGCCCCCGCAACAGTCATCCGAGAACCTACCGAGAAGTATCTCGTGCTCAGGTGACGCAAGTCGCCCCGCCCAATATTGCCACGATTTCATATTATTGGATATCGTCAGTTGGATATGTAATATCCTTATCGCGCGAGGTACATCCTTATTTTAGTACAAAGCTCCGGGAAACCTCGTACCGTAGTCGTACACTCGTACCGTAGTATCGTCCCCGCGGACCTCACATGATGCGTCACGTTTTCGCTGTCGTGCTTGGCTTGGCTTGGCTTGGCGGCGTGTCGGCTTCACTGTGCCTACAAACGGCCTGCGGGTACGGGTAAATAATAACGTTTTTGACCCTCCGGGAAGAGGGAAAAACTCTTAAAAACTCAGCATCATGGAGAAATAATTTAGAATACAACACGAAATCTACTACGACGAAGTGCAAAACAACTCATATTTTTTGTCCCGCCCGCAAACCGTATTTAATTCTACGGTGTACGAATACACGGTATACTTCTGGTGCTGCTTCCACCGCGCATCAAAATGCTGCCGCTAGGGGACGTTTCCTATTGCCTTTTCGGGTACAGGTAGTTTCCTGATCGCCTTTTGCAGCTAGCTCATATAACTGTATGTGTACATATCTACGATATGTACTATATGTACTACATGTAGAAGTACATAATGTACACGAATACTCGTAAGGATTATTCAGGCGGAGCTTTTTCATGCGTGCAACGCGCACCGCCGCAACCCACATATCACCTCTCAACCCGCCGCCGGATTCCCTGCCGGAGTAGTTCGCCAGCCATCACGCTGGCGTCGTATCGGCCTCCCTCTTCTGCCCCCCTCCCTCTGCCCTCTGGCGTGGAGTCGTGGAAAAAACACAAAGAAAAATACACACCAACAAATCCCCCCTACGCTCTGTCTGCGCGGGACATGCAATGGCGTCCCTGGGCCGCGTGCTGGTGACCGGCTCAACGGGGCGCATCGGGAAGGAGGTAGTGGCGCGGCTGGCGCAGTCCGGCCTGGCCAAGGTGCGAGCAGCGCTGCACTCCACGCACAAGCGCCCATACCTGGAGTCTCTGGGTGCCAAGGAGGTAAGCCACCAGGGCGCTAGCTCCCCCCCCTCCCCCCCACCCCCCCTCCCCCCCACTCGCCACGGTAGGACATCGCCCGCAGCGAAGCGTCTGGGAACTCCACAGTCCATAAATCTACATTAGGATGCAGGTGCGGCAATTTGAATAGAAAAAGTACCTGTACATATAGAAATAGATAGAACAGAATAGACTCGAATTGAAAATGTAGTTCGAAATTTTGTTTTGAGTATTTTGAAACAAATCTGACATATGCCAGCGCACTAAAATGCCGGAATTTGCATGATAAATGACCTGCTGGATCGGAGCAATTTTTGAAATGCGCAAAACTCTCCGGTGAAGTTCTAGACCTTTCGAAAACATTTTGGACTGCCATTACGATTAAATGTTATGTTTAGGTACCGAATTTCCGGAGAAACTGAAGAGCCCGGGGGGGGGCGGGGGGGGGGGGGGGGGGGGACTTTAATTTGGGGTCGAAACTTTCATTTCAGTATTTAAGCAGTGTTAAGCGGCTGGTGGCCTGAGCTAGGTCTCTCACCTCCGCACCGCGTGCGCTGACAACGGTATCTATATAATCCAGGCAAACGATACTGGCAGGCGGCGACATACAACAAGTCAGCGGCAGCATAGCACTACATGGAGGGGTGGATAGGGCCACCATATGGTGGGGTTGCCTTGATGTTGACTGTAATTTGCTGATGGTTCCATAAAGTGCCGCGCCCCCTCTCCGTTTCGTGCTTGCATATGGCAGGGAACACCCTCCTGCACACAGCCGTGCACTGAAAGAGTTCAGAAAAGTCATGTAAGTGGGAGTTTTTATGTAGCTGAGGGCATGTTCTACTAAGTACTATCAGACCTAATAAAAGATGGTTGAAGGGGGGGGGGGGGGAACTGGAGGCAGGGGGACCTAAAACATAACATTTAATCGTAACTGCCTTACATAGGAATTTGGACATTTCCTCATACCGCCCCACTTTGCAAGGGCGAATACAGCCCATGTACTGCACACCAATATCTTCCGGGCATAATACCTTCGTCCGTAATAATTCCGTCACCCATTCTTGATTTTCTCGCATGCCTCCATGTGCCTAACATACCCAGTAGACAGAATTTTGATTGGGCACGCTTATCATTGATTATGCAATGCAAGAATTTTTAGTGCGCAGTGATCATGAAATGTATATGCATCTTCTAGTCGAATCGCGAATCGATTTCGGAAAGCACTATTAAGCACCACACTGTTTGAGCTTGTATTGCCCATTTATTCCGGATACGTATACAGTGACACTACCTCTATAGTAAATACCTCTATAGTGAACCTACCCCTATAGTAAACGGGGGGGGGGGGGGGGGACGGAACGATTAACACCGTGTTAGCTACCCCTATTGTGAAAGCCCTGATGTAATATATACTGCTATTGTGAACCTACCCCTGTAGTAAACGAGGGGGGGTCCCGAATGGGGGTTCCCTACCTCTATAGTGAACCTCCAGTACTTTACTCGCTGTAAAGTAGAGCGCCGGCTGTGGTGGCGGCGTGGCGTGGCGTGGCGTGGCGGCTCTATAGTGTACTGCAGTGTCACAGTGTTATTGGCGGCATATATATTCGCTGCATGCACAATCGGTGCTGCCATCACAGCAACGCAGGCCTCGCCGCCATGGCGGAACCCGGTCAGCGCTGCTGCTATGGCATGCACTGCGTAGTTGCCGCCAGGGGAGAGCCCGGCGGGCCAGAGCTGAAAGAGTGTGGTGTAGCGGGTTGCACCGCACTGTTGCACCACGTGTGCCAGGGGGAGTACGAGGCAAAGTTTCCCGAGAAATACAGTGACGTGCCAATGGCTCTTATTTCACCGCTGTAGGAAGGGTGCAGCCCACAGATGACAACCCCCGGCCATTCCTCTCAGGGCTGGGGTGCTGTTTCATGTATTGCAAGAAACGATTCCCACCTGTCTAAAGGTCAATCGCTCGCCCCGCCACAACGATAACCGTCTGACACTACCCCTATAGTGAACACCCTACCCCTATAGTGAACACATTCACTGCAGAGTTAAAATGCGATTCCTGCAGAAATAGAATGGAATATGTTTAGTTGTTGCTTCTGTTTCTGTTAACATTGTCGGCAGATTCAGGATTTTGGCAACAATTTGGAAATACGGCCTCTTCATATCTCCATGTGAATTTCTGATTATGTTATTTTCTGCCATTTCACTGTTATGCGGGAATCGCTATTCCTAAAACGTGCCCATCATTCATTGGCCCATCATACTTTACTCGCCTAATGTCCGAACGATACAACGTGAACTATCACGTTCAATCGTTCGCCACGTCCGCGAAAGATGCCTTTCTGGTTAGCCGAGTACCTCGTTATGTCGTTCGCGTCGTATGTGGTTGGCTTAGTGTTCGATTCCCGGTGGCGGTGATGGTTATAAACCTCACTGCTATCTCCGCCCCGGGATTCGGATGTCTGTGTCCATGCCGGGTGCGGGGTCAGCGGTGCGGGGGCTTCGCAGGGTAAGTGCCTTTGTACTTGCCTGCTTACTTTCCTCGCCTAATGTCGGAACACATAACGTGAGCTATCACATTCGTTCGCCACATCCGCGAAACATATCATTCATTTGCATGGCCATATGCAAATGACTACTACTGCTGGTTTGTAACTGTACTCGCACTCCACCCAGCACTGTACCTGTACTCGCACTCGCACTCGTATGGCCGCTCGTATACACTACTATTTCTGGGATTTTTCTTTTTCCGGGAAATACCGATTACATCTCCAGAAATAATACCATCTGCAGAGTTGGGCGGATGTCGGCGGTTGTGTCCAGCTGATCCCGCAGGCAGCGGCAGGTGCCCCCGCCGGCCATGCCACACATTGATGCACCTGCTTTGCCCGTGGCCTAGGTGGTCCCCTTCGACCTCTCCAGGCCCGACACCTGGGCGCCCGCGCTGGACGGCGTGGACGTCCTGTTCTCCAGCAGCCTGGACCCGCTGATCGAGGGGCACCTCAGCTTCATGAAGTACGTGCGCAGCAACCCGGGCAGCCTGCGGCACATCGTGCGCATCAGCTGCTTTGGGGCCGACACCAACACCGCCAATTACGACCCCAAGGCGAGCAACTCTGTCCGTGCTGTGCATCCTGCAGCCGCTTTCGCGTTACATGAGTATTGCAAATTAAATATGAGTATAAGTGTTACATGCCCATAGCGCTACACGTAGCTGCGTCCGCACTAAAGGTTCGCTGCACGTTATGTGTTTTGTTTGCACCGCTTCCGGCGAAGGAGAAAACCAGCATGTACCCGGAAACCATTCACAACATACACTACCACAAACGCCGTGTGAACCTCCAACTCGGTGGCGAAAAACAGTTTCATTATTTTTGGGACCCGATTAAATGGTGTGGTGTATGTATTCAAACATGATACAGTGCCCCGAACCACGAGCGAGTAGTATGGGTGGGCTGATGACAACCGCTGCTGCCCGCCGCAGGTGCATGTGTCCCGGCCCAACGCGCAGATCCCTCTCATGCTGCAGCACTACTGGTGGGGGGAGGAGGTGGGGGCCGCTACTCCCCCCATCTCCTTGCCGCGCAGCTAGTCTGCCCATCCTGTAGACGGCTACTCACCTCAATCGCCACGGCGCATTGCCCATGGCATGCCTCGCTGACCCCCCCCCCCCCCCTAAACCCCGTTCCAAGGCCTGCATCAAGACAGGGCTGCCCACGACGGCGCTGCGCGGCAACTTCTTCATGAACCACCTGCTGAAGAATGAGCAGGAGAGCATCCGCGAGCACGGCGTGTTCCGCTCCCCGCTGGGCAGCTGCAAGAACTCGTTTGTGTGCACCAACGACATGGCGGAGGCGGCGGTGGTGGTCATGGCGGAGGGGCCCGAGCGCCACGGCAACAAGTTCTACGACATCACCGGGCCCGAGGCGCACAGCATGCACGACGTGGCCGCCGTGCTGAGCGATGCCATGGGGAAGCGGGTGCGCTACGAGGAGCAGGACATCGCCGAGTTTGAGGCGGACTTTGGGCCCACGCGCGCGGAGTTCTTCGAGTACCTGCGCAACGGCTTCTACACACGCTGCTCGCCCGACTTTTACAACCTTACCGGCCCCCGGCCCACCTCGTACCGGGAGTACCTCACGACGGCGGGCGCCGCGGGAGAGACGGGGCTGGAGGAGCTCTTCCAGGCGGGCATGTTCACCAAGGGCGAGGACAAGTTCAGGGGCCTCGCCGGGGTTTCCAAGGCCGACTAACCCCTTCATTTCCTCGATTATGTGCACATGCCGCAGACCCCCCCCCTTCCCCCCCCCCCCCCGCCCGCCGCCCATACCGCAGCGCTACCCGCAATTCTGCTGGCGTAGTTTGCCCGCAGCACATCGCCCCTCGCCTGCGCGTGTGCGCCGTCCCTTTCTAACGAGTTTGAGATAGAAATAAACAATGCAAGCGAGTAAAGTTTTTCGGGGACACCCCCGGCGAATCACCGTCGACTCTGCCGCATCGTTTCCGCGTTATGTTATGGTCGAACGGTCTTGTCGGCCTGCACAGCGGCACAGGGATGGCGCAGGGAGCCGACCTGTGGCGGTGCGCAGATCAGCGCGGCGGGCAGCCCCTTGCCCCCGGAGGAAAGACACAATGTGATTGCGGTGTGGCGTGGTCCCCGTGCTGTGTGTGAGAGCCCCATTGCCCCGGTGGCACAACCCTACCACGGCATGGCTTGAAGGCTGCCGGTTGGGGTGTCGCAGCTCCACGTGAGCTCTGCCGGGTTGATGGCGCCGACACCGGCGGATCTGCCATGTATAGGCACGTAGCATGATGGGCGGCTCACCGCAAGCATACACCTGCTACATCGGCTGAGGAACACCCATTGTTGGGGATGCCTTCCACTTCCCGCTGTTTCCCATCTTCCAGAACCGACACGCAGTCGCATCACTGACCGGCACTGTTCGGCTCCAACCAGGGCACCGCTGCGCCACCTGCGATCGCTCTCAGTGGGATCAACCGTATGTCAATGGCAGTGCCGATTCTTCCCACATCATCATTGCAACACAGAACATCACGCTGCTGTTCACACTCAAGCGGCAGTGTCTCGTGTTGCAGGGGCCCGCTGGGGTCCTCATGCTCCTTGGCAACCGCTCTACGCTTGGCAGTGCCATGTGTCACTGCAATGAATGGCGGACGCTGTGCCACGGGGACCTGGCTCGTTTGAGAAGGCGTGCCGCCCATGCCATCCCAACCCTTGGTGCAGCAACGTCCTCTGGCGCTGGCACATGACGCCGGGGTTTGGCCTGATGCCCGGATGCGGTGCCATATTGAGATCTGAATTTGCCCATCCATTCGACGTACGGCGCCGGCGGTGCAGACAGCAGCAAAGCCAGCAAGCATCGAGCGTGAGGTGCGATGTTGTGATGGGACTCTGTGGCGGACTACATCAGCACTGTGCACAGATAGATGGTTCGTCTGACCAGCATCATATGGGTGCCGACGCACCTATCGTAAGAACCCTTTTTATCATTATAGTCATTATTAGTATTACTATTAGTATTATTATTTAATACTATTACAGGTATTATATCATTCTTTTTATAGGATCCCTAATCTCAAACTGCCGGGCTTGCTTGCAACCGATCAGAGCATCCGCTATAGCCATAGTTTTGTCCGCATTTGACCCCTGGCGGGCAGAGCAGATTGCAATGTCCTTATTGTTCCCGCGTCGGCGCCCGTAGTTGAGCGCCAGATTGCGGTTCCCGCGCATTGGCACCCCAAAAAATGATTTAAAATAAAACTACACGGCGCTGCCTTGATTTATTTATTCTCTGCTAAGGATTACACCCCGGCGATTTTCAGCGGGGCAGAGACGATGGGCAGAGGCATGGCCGTCCTTGATGCTACCGGTGGTAATAGCGGGCACTATGGCTAGTACCTCTTGCTCGATGGCTTGAGGTATGTAACAGGGGTAATACGGCTACGACGACGGCTGCCCCTCTGCCGTCTCCGCCGGGCCGTGGTAGCCGCTGAGCCACTCTCCGTGCAAGCCGTGCGGCATCGGCTCGCGCAGGCGGCACACCGCCACTGGGCCGGCCGTCAGGTCGGCGGCGTCGAGCACCACAAACTCGCTGGCGCCCTTGGCCGCGTCGAAGCACATCGCCACCAGCCAGCCGTCGTCGGGGCGGTCCGCGCCGTCGCGCGCCACAAAGCGGGGCTCGCCCACGTAGTACCGCTCGCCGCGGCCCCACAGCTGCGTTGCGCCGGTGGCCATGTCGATGCGCGCCAGCGCCTGCTGCGGCATGTTGAGGGTGGGGTGGAGTGCGGCGGCGGCGAAGGTGTGCGTCGGCGGGCCGGCGGCGGAGGGCGCGGGCGAGGGGAACTCGAGCGCGCGCTCCGTGACGCGGGTCGCCTCCGCGGCGCGCGCGCCCTTCCGCAGCACCAGCCGCCAGAGCTCCGACTTGGGCTGCGCCTCGGGCCGCACGTACTCGAAGCCCGCGCCGTGGCCCATGAGGTCCTGGAAGTCGGGCATCTCGGGGTAGCGCACGCAGTCCACGGTCACGGTGGTGGGCCCCCCGGCCGGCGCGTCCTCGTGCGCCTCCGAGATGTGGAACACAAAGCAGGGGTCCAGCGAGAGCACCTCCGGCTCGGAGGCCGGCGCGCTACCGGGTCGCGGGATGAGGTGCACGAGCGTGGGGCGCTCCGGCTCGAAGCGCACGCACTCCACCGCCGAGCGCGTGCCCATCAGGAACGGCGCCAGCTCCAGCGCCACCGGGTTCTGCACCAGCACGTAGTGCCCCGCCGTGACGCCGAAATCGTGCACAAACGCGTAGCCGTCCAGCGCGTACTCGCACCGCTCAAGCACGGCCCCGTCGCCGCCCAGCTCGTAGAAGGTGAAGACGGTGCGCAGACCGAGCGCGAGGCCGCGCGCTGCGAGCTCGATGCGGTAGCTATAGGTGACGGTGCGCCCCGTGGCGGCGCAGGCATGCGGGTGCGCGGAGAAGGCGTCGCCGCCCAGCCGCACCCCTTCCGCCAGCGGCGACGCCACGCCAAAGGCGTCCAGCAGCCCGCCCAGCGCGCCGTCCAGGCGGCGCAGCCCCGACGTGAAGGGCAGCCCCTCCGCCAGCGCGCCGCCCAGCGTGTCCACGCCGCGCGTCTCCAGCGTCGCCGCGTCAAAGCGGTACGGCTGGCCCGCCTGGGGGCACAGAGCAGCCAGCGGGGCGCGATGCGAGCGGCAGGTCAGCGGCCATCCGGGCACCAGCACTCGCTTGGCCCCGCCCCAGCACAAGGTCGCCTCCCTCCACCCCCACCCCCCCTCCACCCATATGTGTGCGTCACACACCCGGAACGCATCATTAGATTTGTGGGTCACAAAAATAGTGAACTGTTTGGCACCATCAAGCTGGACATTTCATGCCGTAGTTGTGGCATATTCTGATGCAATTCCAGATACAGACCCCCCTCCGCGTGAGGGATTGAAACCACCAGCATAGAGTGAACCCTTAAGCATGGTTCCTGTGTTTGTCTACCCATACTTGTTCTATCTATAGCATGTAGATAACAAAATCCCACATAACAAAGGCCTGAATCGGGGCTGCGCGCTACTTATGGGAGGAAAACCGCAATAGCTTCATCTACAATTGAGCCACGGGGGCAGAGTGGACTCTAAGTCAGTTGTTCTTATCACAACGCCCGCAGTGAAACATGATCTGAACTGGCCGCCGCAGCTTGTTGGTCAAGGGGCAGACGCGGGTGCGCACCTCGAAGAGCGCCAGGCATCGGTCCCCCCAGCAGACGATGTTGGTGTTGGCGGCGTTGCGCGGCGCAATCTCCAGAAAGTTGCTCCAGAAGCCGCCCGCCAGGCGCGAGCCAAAGCTGCCACGGAACAGGCGGCGTCCCGCCTTGCGCTCAGCCACAAACCTGGCGGGAGGCGAAAGGGGGGGAGGAGGGGAGTCAGCTGGGTGCACTGCCAAAATGGGGTTGAAAGGGTGGTGAAGGGGGGGGGGGGGGGGGGGAGGGGGGCTCACTCTGCCGTCTCGATGAAGCGCGACCTGAAAAAGGCGCGCCCGTCCCGGATGGCGATGCTCATCACCAGCCCATCCGCGTCGAAGGGGTGCGCCACCCGGTCCCGGCCGCCTACGTCCAGCTTCCCGGGGCCATTCCTGCATGGTCATAAAGAGGAAAGGGGGTTGTGGGGGGGGGGGGGGGGGGGGGGGGGTAGCCTCAGACTTGAGGGGCCATGCTGCCAGCTGGATGCTGGAAACGGCAGAAGAGACCTCGCCATGGGATAATCCCGTAGATGGGGCACTGGCAGCGCCCCCAAACATGTCATGCGCCGTAGATACACCTTCCCCCCCCCCCCACTCAGCAACCAGAGCTGCCGACTCTTTTTCCGAGGGGAATACATGGTCATAATGATAATACAATATAAATATCTGGGGCGGTCTTGTGGCTGCCTAGCGGGCCCCACCTGATGTAGGTGCCCTCCAGCTCGGGCGGCAGCCGACCCGTCACCTCCATCCAGTAGCCCTCTGGACAGTCGCAGCCACTGGCGTAGCCCGCTGCCCAGTCCCAGCGCCTCCAGCGCGCCTGTGTGGCGTCCACCCCCGCTGTCGGCATGGCGCTCGGCGCGTTCCGCACGCTCGACCCCTCCACCGGATGACCCACCCGCGAGCAGGAGCCAGCTGTCGACGGCGGAGTAGGGGCCGTCCGAGGGGGCGCTTGCAACGCAGGGCAGGCCAGGCGGCTGGCGGTGGGGCGGGAGGCCGGGAGAATGGGCGCTCCGAAGCCACCACTGCTCGCGCGGACATGGACGGGTACGGTACGCGGCGCGAACCGCGCGCTGGGGTGCTGCGCCGCGTACGCCATGCCGCTGCGGGGTACGGGCGGAGTGTGTCTCTGTCGCGACTTGAGTTGTCGTAGTTCTGAGCAAAGGGAGGGGAAAGGGGTTCCCGGTCGACGATATACCCCAGCAGTGGAAGTCTACTTGCTTGTGCCTCGCAGTCCTGGGTGGGCGTCCGCGAGGTGTGGACCCGACGTCGCCCCTGGTGCTGGGTGCTGACTGTTATACGGCAGTCGTTATACGGAGCTCGGCAGCTGTATCATCCGCCCTGGAATCAACAACATACTTGCGCAGCTGTCACGTGACGGGGAGAGTCGCCCCCTGCGGCGGTTGTCTACGGGCACCCGCCGTATGCAGGTTTCAAGTTGTGTCTAGTTTTTCCAAAAAGGTCGCGTAGGCTGTTCCACACGGTCAAGAGCCGAAATTGGCAGGGAAAAGCGTGGAGGGAAAACGGAGTCAGTGGGGGGGCGCTGCGTGTAACGCAGCGAAAACTGGAAGATGGCAGGCTCAGCTGTTATGGCTGCTTTTATGTCTACCCGTGGTGCATCCCAAAAGGGCGCAACGACAGGTGCCTAGTTCCCGTATCACTGAGCAGCACTTGTAG
This sequence comes from Tetraselmis striata, assembly GCA_006384855.1. Classification (NCBI taxonomy): domain Eukaryota; kingdom Viridiplantae; phylum Chlorophyta; class Chlorodendrophyceae; order Chlorodendrales; family Chlorodendraceae; genus Tetraselmis; species Tetraselmis striata. Next base: position 94,322 of record VCJN01000037.1, on the reverse strand, counting down.
CCGAAAAGCGGTTTAGGTCAAGGGAGGAAAGTAACCAGATAAACTAGTTTAGATCATTTCAAGTTGAGTCTGGTCTTGCCAGTCAAAGCGAACGGAGAGAGCGGTAGTATGACGGAGGAGGTGTAGCGCCAGGTCACGAAGGGGGCACCGTGAAGGCCACCGCTGCGGACTCTTGTTGGACTTGGAAGTGGCGGAGGGGCGCGATGTGACCGAAGAAGAACCAAGCGCCAGGAACAGTAAATTAACCTATTTTGCACCGTGGAATTCATTTTGCACCGTAGGGTTTGTTTATACCCTAGTTACCGGGTCTGCTATCAGTACTTAAGACTCACAGGTGATGTAGCTTGGGTTTGTAGACCTTGGGTGCGGTGCAGCATTCATCAGCATGCAGGCCAGCCGCGACGCATATCCAATGTTGGTTTTAGTGCATTTTGTCCAAGTTGGGACAAGATGAGGCAAGTCAGTATTTATGATGATGATTTCATCCACCGGCTAGCTAGCCACAAGACGTTGCTAATAGTTTATTCGTTGAGCATCCCCAACTCAAGCAAGTCTTTCTTCGTGGCTGCGTTAAACTTGACGATTCCGCCGGGTTTGCGTTGCGCTAGCTGGGGTGGTTGACATGACGTGGACGCAGTTGATTCGTGGCTGGCTGATTTGCCACCCAGTTTGCGCGTATGTCTTCACGACTTGGACGCTTTTACCGTACCACTTCTATCTGACCATGGTGCCGTCCTCGTTGAACACCTCGCGACTTCCCGAGCGTCGTGGATGGCCTTCGCGTACGATAGGGGGACGGCTTCAACAAGCTTCCAAGGAAGCGTCAAGCACTTCTCCCAGCTTGTGTCAACTGGCTTCTTCCCTCCTTTTGTCTGCGCGTACAACCATAGGGGCATGAGAGGTTTGCCCTTTGCATCGGCATGGAAGGGCTCGTATACGGCCACGGCCAACGTGTCTTCGGTAGTCTCGCGCGACTTCACAAGCCCGATGACGAATCTCGACTCCCAATCACCAAGAGTTTCAGAGCACTTGTCTTCCTCATGTACCTAACGACGGCCAAGTCCGCGAACTATGTTAGTCTCGAGCGAGACACCACGCCGTTTTGTCCCAGCTGGGACAAAATAAAGCAAGCACGGTAGATGAACCAAATTGTTTTGTGCCGTAAAGGACGAAAAAGGGAAACAATGGGACTCACATCGGAGACGTCGATGACAACGAGGTTCGAGCCCTTTGCATCGCTGGGCGATGTGTTGTTATGAAGCCTCTCCTTGGCGCCGGCGTGAACTCCCCGGAAGGCGCTGTCATCTTCAAGCACTTGAGCACGAACCTCGGCTTCAACCCGAGCGGCTTCGGCATTGTTGAGGTCTGCGTTGTTAGCCATCGTGTGACGTGCCTCGGCGGGCGCGGTGTGCCCGTGCTCGCGCAAGAAGTCGTCAACTTCCTCTTTCCGTTGCGGCCAGAACCCGGAGAAAGCTGCCGAAGGAGCAGTTTGCATCTCATCCAAGCCGTCGAGCAGATTCTTCCAGCTCTCGCGCTCGACTGGGGAGAAGTGCCACTGGACCGCCAGGTCCGTGATGTACGACCTGACCTTCTTGAAATCATCCAAGTACCTCTGGACCTTCACCGCGTCGGGCTTCTTTTTGTCGCAGAGAGCGTACAAAAGGGGCCGGCCCGCACGAATCTCGGGCGTCCCAGTTGGCGCGCTCTTCAAGATCTGCACGGGCTCAGAAAGCGGTGTGTTGGACCACAAGGCGGTGCGCAACGAGCCGCCAGACGCGGCGGCGTCGTCACATGTGAACTCGAACTTGTGCGGCTTGCTGATGTCCTGAATGTGGTCTTGGAAATGGGGCCTTAGCCACTCAGAGAAGTCGAGGGAGAATGCGAGCTCCGCAATCTCCGGAGTGGGCGAGAATGCCTTCGCCACCAAGTCAAGAACGGCCTCGACTGTGTAGGCGGAGCTGCGAGATAGCGCAAGACTGATGCGGCTGAAGATCTGGTCAACCCGTTCGTGAGTGTGCCCGACAGGCAAGAAGACCAAATGAATGACGTCGCAGATGCCGATAGACACAAGCCAATTGCAGAGGGCCGCCACGTTCCTATTCTTGTTCTCCCTCACGGTGTTGTCCATCTGGATTCTGATGTACGGAATCTTTTTGCCTCGGAGTTGAATTTCCTGCATCGCAGATCAGATTTCATCAGTCCACGTACGGCTACCGGACAACCACGGCGAATCTGTCGGGAGGCTAACGAGCTCACCTTCATGATCGTGATCCATATTAGAGTGCACGTCGTGGACGAATCGTGGGGGATGGTGTTGGTGTAGTAGTATATGTCGTCCGGGCGGTATCCGTCGTACTTCACACATGTGAGGTGGTACTTGAGGAGCATGTCGGGCTTCACAGTCTTGGGGATACGAACCCAGTGTGGCAGCAGGGTCTTCGCGGAGTCCATGCTATCAACTTCGAAGAAGAAGAAGTTCCCATGGCCAAGGCGCGACTGGAAGACGGCGTTATTGAGATCCCTTCGTTCCTGGCGCACTCTCTCGAGGTGTACCTTCTGCTCAGCTCTGACCTGTCGCCTCACGAGCTGCTGATGTTGACGGTGCACTTGACGTTCCTCTGGCGTCATGTCCTTTGTGCAAATCTCGCGAGCTTGATCTCTGAGTGCCTTGCCCGCCGCGCAAATGGGACAGTGGCTGAATCGCTTCACCTTGGGCGTGGTGACATCTGGGAAGTCCTCCTTCCAAGTCCGGCGGAAAGTGTCGAACGATGCGAGCTTCACTTCGCTCTCGGTAGCCAAATCTATAAAGCGGCAGGGGCGTGACAGGTCGGTATACAAATAAGGTCTCATAATGCGAGACAGAAAAGCTCGGTCTAAATGGGTCGAAATAATTATACCGATAGTAAGTGAATAATTATGTAATCAGCACGGCGAAATAATGTGTCATCAGTGTGACGAAACGGTATGTCAGTAGTGGGACAATACCGTCTCACCCGTGGGACAAAACGTTCTATCTGCAGTGGGACGATATCGGGTAATTATGCGGGACAAAACGGTTTGTCATCAGCGGGACGAAACGATCTGTCATCAGCGGGACAAAATGGTCTGTCATCAGCGGGACGAAACTGTCTGTCACTAGCGGGACGAAACGCTCTGTCATCAGCGGGACAAACGGTCTGTCATCAGCGGGACAAAACGGTCTGTATGGAGGGAGACGAAACGGGCTGTTATCAGCGGGACAAAACGGTTTGTCATCAGCGGGACGAAACGGTCTGTCATCAGCGGGACGAAACGGTTTGTCATCAGCGGGACGAAACGGTTTGTCATCAGCGGGACAAAACGGTTTGTCAACAGCGGGACGAAACGGTTTGTCATCAGCGGGACAAAACGGTTTGTCATCAGCGGGACGAAACGGTTTGTCATCAGCGGGGCAAAACGGTCTGTCACTAGCGGTACGAATCGGTCTGTCATCAGCGGGACGAAATGGGCCTCACCACGGAGAATGGCGTTGTCGTCCTCGGCCCACGACTTGTAGTAGTAGTAGACGCAAATCTTGGTCATCCAGGGAGGTAGGTGCTTCTTGAAGGTCTCGCTGTTGCCGTCGTGAAAAGGCATGATCTCGACGTGACCGAGGTCATCTGAGAAGACGTGCTCGAGAAACATGCGCACATGCTCCCTCGGTCCGGTTTGTCTGCTCTCGTATTGCTTGCGCTGCCTGATGTACGTGGGTTCGTTATCCACCACCGACCGCTGGATTCCGAGACGTCTGTGTTTCGAGACCTGATGCAAGGCCTCCCATGCACGCCCACACGTGTAGATGGGGCCTCGATGACCGAAAGAGCGCAAGTAGCCACCGTGATCAAACATGTAATCAAACTTGTCGGATGCCGACTCGTAGCCTCCCCTGAGAACCTGAGCGAGCCGGTCAAAGGAGTGGTTCTAATTGCCAGAGTATACGGTCAATGCACGGTCCATTACGGCATCAACGAGGGCCTCTCCGCACTGTGTGTATAGTTTATGCACACACTTCCGCGAACAGCACGGCGACCGCTCGCTAGCCTCCTTGGCGAGCATAAGGCGGATACAGTCGCGAGAGGTGCGCTTGCTGATCAGAGACGAGCCCTTGCCAGTCTCGCTGTCGGCGACCTCATCGGAGCCCTTGCCCCAGGTGTACTTCCTTTTCTCAGGCTCCTTACAAAGACTAGCACGCGCGTCGCAATCACACGAGTACCCGCTGCGGCACGCACAAGGCGGTAATGTAACTGTAGTGTCCGACGCGCCGGATCCTGGAGAAGAAGAGGCCATGCTTTCGACCGCCGCCATGCCCCAGCGTGGGGCGAGTGGGTGGGGGAGGGGGGTGAAGAACTGTGATCTGTGGTGAGGAAGAGTGACGACCGATGACCGTTCTCGGACGGGCCGTTGACCGGTGCATAATATCCAGCTTCGGGTCAAAATAATTGAACCTGATGACTTAAATACCGGAGCGGTACTGAGCCAAAATACATGAGCCGTACAGGTTAGATTGTAAATCATACCACAGGAAATATTCAGGAAATATTATCTTGTAATATTTCGTATTATTTCGTGTTTTTTTCGTAAGTCGGTAGTAGTTCTATACTAGTAAGTACACCCGAATCCAATCCAAGGAATATATCATCCCATGAAGGATTATTATTGCCGCGCCAATGTACTATTGTACCGTTATGACTATCGAGTAGAGAATATTTTATCTTCCAGTCAGAGTAATAGCGACTATATAGTCGCAGTAGTTAGCCCTGTATATTCGTCGCGGTGCAAAATACATGAACCTGATGACGACGACGAGGTGCACTATAGTGTGCGCACGCGCGCCGTTGGTCCAGCAGGGGTCAGAGCGGCGGCAGACAGAAACCACGTCATTTCCACCTCTCCCTCACCGCTTCCCACCAAGAAACCCGCTCATCTACCGCGTCTACCTACCTACCGCCAGAATGGCGCCGAAGAAGAACGAGCCTGCCAAGGACAAGGAAGACAAGGACGACGCCACCCCAGGTGAGTTGCGCGCGCGTACAGTAGCTGCCTGCCTGCTCGACGCGTGATACGGCCAGATCTAGCGAGTTCGGTTAGGGTTCCCTGTAGAAGCGGTGTAATCTAGGACCGCTCGAGGTGTAGGCGGACGAGTGGGAGCGTACAGTAACTGCCTGCCTGCTCGACGCGTTATACGGCCAGATCTAGCGAGTTCGGTTAGGGTTCCCTGTAGAAGCGGTGTAATCTAGGACCGCTCGAGGTGTAGGCGGACGAGTGGGAGCGTAAAGTAACTGCCTGATTGCTCGACGCGTGATACGGCCAGATCTAGCGAGTTCGGTTAGGGTTCCCTGTAGAAGCGGTGTATTCTAGGACCACTCGAGGTGTAGGCAGACGAGTGGGAATAGAAACGAGGATGCCAACTGGTTGTGAGAGAGGGATGGGGGTGGAGAGCGGCTAGGTGGAACCTGTGCCTGTACTCCGCCGTAAGGAGTGGTTTAATGTTAGAGTGAAGCGCAGTACTTTATGAAACAACATTATTAAACCGTAGTACATACTGTATTGAAAATAGGTTTGTCATCAGCGGGACGAAACGGTCTGTCATCAGTGGGACGAAACGGTCTGTCATCAGTGGGACGAAACGGTTTGTCATCAGTGGGACGAATCGGTCTGTCATCAGCGGGACGAAACGGTCTGTCATCAGCGGGACGAAACGGTCTGTCATCAGTGGGACGAAACGGTCTGTCATCAGTGGGACGAAACGGTCTGTCATCAGCGGGACGAAACGGTCTGTCATCAGTAGCTAGGACGAAACGGTTTGTCATCAGTGGGACGAATCGGTTTGTCATCAGCGGGACGAAACGGTCTGTCATCAGTGGGGCGAAACGGTCTGTCATCAGTGGGGCGAAACGGTTGGTCATCAGTGGGACGAAACGGTTTGTCATCAGTGGGACGAAACGGTTTGTCATCAGCGGGACGAAACGGTCTGTCATCAGCGGGACGAAACGGTTTGTCATCAGTGGGACGAAACGGTTTGTCATCAGTGGGACGAAACGGTTTGTCATCAGCGGGACGAATCGGTTTGTCATCAGCGGGACGAAACAGTCTGTCATCAGTGGGACGAAACGGTTTGTCATCAGTGGGACGAAACGGTCTGTCATCAGTGGGACGAAACGGTTTGTCATCAGCGGGACGAAACGGTTTGTCATCAGTGGGAAGAAACGGTTTGTCATCAGTGGGACGAAACGGTTTGTCATCAGCGGGACGAAACGGTCTGTCATCAGTGGGACGAAACGGGCTGACAGTAGATGATATTTACAGGTCGAAGGTCCAAGCGGACATCAAAACCTACCGAGAAAGCAAAACAATTCGATGCACTCGGAGCGCTAGTCGGAAGAAAACACAAGGCGTCAACTTCTGTGCCCGAGCAGGCGGCGGCGAAGAAGAGCCGTGCCGCCTCAACTTCTGTTGCTACAGCGGGCGGTGAGGCATCAGGTAACCCCTGGAAACCGAGCCTCTTAGGAGGTAGAGTGCCGGCTTACGGCACGCACTCGCAAGGAGAAAGATCGGCCGCCTTACGGTTGAGGGCCCAAATCATAAGCGGCCAAGTCCTCTCAGATGCTCAAATGCAGAAAGCGCGAAGAATGATCGATTACGAAAAGCTCATGCAAGCGCACTATCAATCAGGTCCTTGCCTCTCCAATCATGTTTTTTTGTTTGTGCACTGTGTCTTATTGACATTGTTTGAAATCATGTGTGTTGACAGGTTCGAAAGGACGAGCACATGAGACAGTAGCGACTCAAGCTTCCAAGGAGTCCAAGGGAAAAGAAAAGGTTTCAGAGACGATTGTGACTGAAGAACCACTGCCTTCCCACTACGCAATTTCTGGTCACTAAGTTATCTGACGTTCCAACAGGTCGTCCATTGGCGCAGGCAACCGCTTCGGGAGCAGCCGGTAAATCTGGATCCCCAGGTAAGAAAATCACCATTGGCTTTGATGGAGTATGGCGAAACCGTTCAGTAGTTAATCGTGACGCCCACTGCAGGTGTGTTGAGTACTCTCTACTCATTCTTTACAGGTTCCCCGAATCAAGGCTCTTCTCTGTCTTAAGTCCCCCCACAAGTACCGGAAACCGAGCCAAAGCCTCAGCTCGAGCCGGAGCCCGAGCAAGAGCCCGAGCCGGAGCCTGTAATAGAGCCCACTGAGCCGGAGCCTGAGCTCGAGCCGGAGCAAGAGCTTGAGCCTGAGCCGGAGCCTGTAATAGAGCCTACTGAGCCGGAGCCTCAGCCCGAGCCGGAGCCCGAGCCTGAGCCCGAGCCCACTCGGCTTGACCCGGAGCCTGAACTGGAGCCGGAGCCCGAGCTCGAGACTCCAGCGCCGACTACCGGGCAAGCGTCCGGTTCTGGAGCCTCTGGTTCTGGAGCCCCTGTTGCCGAGGCTCCGATAAGGGATCTTGGATTCTTCACTATGTTCGACGATGAAGAGTTCTTCGGCAAAGAGGAAGAAGAAAGGCAAAGGCAATTGGCGGAAGAGAAGCGTAAGCAAGCTCTCGACATCACCGGCACTCCTGGACCCGAGAGGAAGACAAAGTTGATGACGGTCGCCACTTACGATGATTTCTTTGACGAGAGGGACGGATCGCAAGACCATGGCTCCTACAGCGACTTTACCTCAAGGAGCTGGACTATCCACTGGTTCAAGAAAATGGGTGAGATACAGATCTATTTGTACATCGAATTGCACAGGGCGAGCCTGCTGACTGGCAAAGACTTTTTCGAGGATCCGAAGGGGCCACTTCTCGCGTGTATTGGAAAGATCAAGGACGTCGAGCTGGACCGGGCCGGAAACTACGGGGTGAGTAAGGCTTATATAATGTCTGAATTCGTGTCAATGTCGTGTATCAATAAGTATTAATATTTTTATCCTTGTTACCGCAGATCGCTGTTGAACCTTATCGCTTCACGGTGCACAAGGAGTTCAGAATCGATGTCAGCTTTGAGAGGTTGCTACTCGACGCGATCGTACCGTCACTCAAATACCAGCCGCGATTCAAGTCTTACTACGCATGGACTTTGGTCGAGCGCAATGTGCTGGCGCAGGCGCTGAATGGTTTCGCGTCTGGTGCGATTGACAGCGATGACTTGGCCAACATTGACAAGGTATTTAGGAACGCGCTTCAATACGTCGACGCGTATGCCGTCCCGCCGGCCTTAGATGGCTTCACCAACACCGGTGCCGTCGACTTGATCTCTTACGGCCACCTCAGAGTCGAGATTGCTGATCCAGAGGTGAAGACATCTCACGGTGGCGACATCAACATGTTATACGCCGACAGAGTCAACCTCGTCACCGACAGGGATACGGGGCTGCCTCATGTTTTCAGCTTCCCATCAGATACGTTCGTCGCTCCGCCGCCAAGATTTGAATTTCGATCCCCAAAGCTGCAAGACTGCAATATGGTGGCGCAAAGCTACAAGGTAAAAGCCTATCGCGACCTGTTGTACCCATCTGGATGAATTATGTGTAGACAAATCTAAATCTACACAATGCAACTTACTGACATCCATTTCTTGCATTTGTTATTCAGAGGAATCCTTCCCTGTCCGCCGAGAATTCCTCAGTGTCCTTTCCGGTATTCAGAGTGTTCTCCGGAGGGTACGAGCCCCTCGTTCTGACCATGGCCGAGTTCAATCATGAAGTCGCAAGATTCGAAGGCGGGGAGAAGCCAGACTTGGCGGAAGCAAGTTCCTACAAGCCAGAGATCGACGTCATCATAAAGTATCTACACTCTCAGGGCGCGTGTCAAGCCAACATCGACGGCAGCCACAGACGCGAGGCAAAGCTAATGGTGAAAGAAAACTACCCGGAAGTCTACGAAGCCAACAATGGCATCCGCTTCACGTCGTTCAAGATGTACATCGGCCTCTCGCCGGAAGTCTGCCGTTACATGTCTATGAGGCTCAACGAGGCGGGTCACACCGTCGTGGGAGACACGTCAATGCACAAACTCCTGGTGAGCGACCAAACCTCCCACTTGCCAAGCTGCCTGTAGGACCAAGTACGCGTTAAAAATAAAGGTCTATAGTAAGTGGGACGAAACGGTCTGTCATCAGCGGGACGAATCGGTCTGTCATCAGCGGGACGAATCGGTCTGTCATCAGTGGGACGAAACGGTCTGTCATCAGTGGGACGAAACGGTCTGTCATCAGTGGGACGAAACGGTTGGTCATCAGTGGGACGAAACGGTCTGTCATCAGTGGGACGAAACGGTCTGTCATCCGCGGGACGAAACGGTTGGTCATCAGTGGGACGAAACTGTCTGTCATCAGTGGGACGAAACGGTCTGTCATCAGCGGGACGAAACGGTCTGTCATCAGTGGGACGAAACGGTCTGTCATCAGTGGGACGAAACGGTCTGTCATCAGCGGGACGAAACGGTTGGTCATCAGTGGGACGAAACGGTCTGTCATCAGCGGAACGAAACGGTTTGTCATCAGCGGGACGAAATACGATTGCCACCAGGGGAACAACTCGTACGGTGTTTTTAAAATACGTTTTTTGTGCAGAACCTTCGCAGATGTTTCGAGAGCTGGTATGCAGAGCAGGCTGCAATTCGCCCCGGCTTTAGGGCACTTCCGCAAATTCGAGTCGTGAAGGAGTTCAAGACGTCTGACATTCTTCAAGTTGAACTAGGGAAGATCGGCATCAAAGATGAGAAGAGCAGCGAGTTCTCAAATTTGATTGACCTCTGCTCGCGCCCACAACGGTAAATAAGCTGCCTACATTGTGAAAATTCGTCTTGAAAATGCTGCCGGGCTTTGACCCATTTGTTTTGCGCGGTGTTTTTGAGCCACTCGAGCAGATATCTGAAGCCTACCGGCATGTTAAACTCGGGGTTCGAGGATGGAGGGAAGCCCGCGAAAAACTCCAAGCGATCTGCATTCACTACCTGAATGAACTCTCTACTCAAAAAAGTCTTTGCAGCAGGGACCTCACCCATAAGGAAGTGAGGAAGGTTTACGAAAGAATTCGGAAGCCTATCAACACAATCCTCGATAACAAGAAGTACGGCTTTGGCAAAGACGGGGCTCACTTCCGAGTCGCCCTCATGGAGGTAAGTTGCAACCTACCCCAATGTATTAATCACATGGAATACTCATTCCTTTCTCCGTACTGATTTTTTGTTTTCCGACTCAGGAGGCTGGCTTTGGCCCCGGTAAGCCATGGGATGACGAGCCGTCTCTTGCCAAGCAGAGCGACAGCGCGGATCTTCCTGTGGGCCAGATGTACTTGGTGGTTGGACTGCTCATCCAAGGCGAGCATAGTGTGACCCCGAGCCTCTACGAGTTGGTGGATGACGTGAAGCATGCCGGCGACAACGATCCCATGGCTGTTACGCACACCAACGCGGAGTGGCTCGCGATGATTGAGACCTGGAGGTTTCGCGATCTCTTGCGTCGAGCAAGCATCAAGGTCATGAATGCCATTGACACGGCAATGGGCAGGGATACAATCGCACTGCTGACGCCAGACGAACCGGCAAGGAACTGGGGGAAACATCTTTCGGACCACATCATCGAAGGGGATGTCGAAAAAAATGTGTCGGATGAGCAAGCGTTCGCTCGCCTTGACGCCATCACCAAGTTCCGAGCCAAGGTTGATGACCTCGGCCCAACAGGCTTCCCCAGAAAGTTCCAGGATTTGTTCAAAGGTGCTCATCGCTCCGGTCCTTTGATGGTCTTGCTGACCCCTCCTGCCAGATGGGGGGACATGAAATCCGCCGATTGTCTCACACCACTACCGGTTCGAGAGCATATCAACGCTACCAACATCAACATCAGGAGTGAGGCGTATCTCATCAAGAATCAGATGCCGGACTTGGTCATCTCATTCTTCACAGAGTTTGCCCTTCTGGCATGTGCGCCGGAGCTTATCGCGGTTTCCGCTCCGAATGTTTCTGATGAGCTATGGATATCGTTGAAGGTAAGTAAGATCTTGTGCAACTACAAATGCTCTTGATTTTCATTGTGAGCTATTTACCCAAATTTGTTTTGTAATACACACAGGCCGCAGCACTTCCGGTGATGCCCAAGGGCCTAGAGGTCGACAGGGATGAGAGGATCTATCTGAACGAAGAGCTTTGCAAGGCTTGCATTGTGGAGCGGGACTTCAAGGCTCCCGCGACAATACAAGCCGTCGCGCAAGCCATGTCGGCAGTTAGTGCTCGAAAGGCCACAGTCTACATTGCCGACGCGCTTTTCGGAGCTGGTTCGCACACCTGGGACTCGAAGGATGCTGCGTGGGGCACGGACGACTTCAACGACGTGTTTGCTTTCGCCAGGCAAGACCCCCCACAACCCGGGTGCTAAGACGGCTGTGCTTTCATTTATCTCATTCCCGATGTTCCCCGCAGGCAAGTGAATATCTCGGCTGGATCTTCTGACGTCAACACTGCTCTCGATGGGTGCCATTTCTTCATCCACCTCTCCGACCAGCAGCTTGGATCCGCAATCACAGCCGTACAAAAACAAGCTGAGGGCCTCATCTATCACGTCCTGACTTGGGCCAAGGATTGCGGGATGAAGATGGGCAGTTCTTTGCGTCACGACGCTGAGTACTACCTCTACGTCAGGAAGCCCCCGCCAAGCATCATAGCTGACAACATCCATTCCGATGATCCCCGAAGGTGAGATATCATCCGTGGAAAGTAACCGGCTTGTATTAGATCATCACTTGCTAAGCCGGTTGTGCCTCCAGGTTCTCCACATCCATCATTCTAGGACACTTCAAAGACTCTGCCAAGTTGAAGGACGAGAACAGACAGACGGTGAACAAGTACCAAAAGCCTATCGCTCTCTTCGCCAAGCACCCCTTAAGATGGCGGCAACAGACGGGACAACAATCGTCGACGTCACAGCCGGAACCGGGACAACCGCGGTGCGTGAGGGGTGCAACCCGGGTGTGTGTCTTATTGGGATCAACATGAAAAAATTAACGCCTTGTGCGGTTTGCCACGCATGTTCCAGGTCGCTGCGGCCTTTTCCGTGTGGTGGGACCAGATGAATCATACCACCTACTCGTTCACACACAGGAACTTGAAGACGATCCTCATTGACAACCAGAAGACGCAAATCGCTGGGATGAAGTCCAGGATGACCACGTGGTTCAAAGAGAAGCCATGGGACGAGACTCAAAGACTGCGTCCAAGTGACTTCGAGAAGTGGCCGGGTCTACCCCGTCCAATGACCAAGTTAGAGGAGGAGGAACAGCGTGCAGCGGCGGATAAGAGAAGGCAACATGCGGCAGAGCGGCGAGGGGAGTATGTGATCGAAGATGATGACCTGATCATGATATAGTACAATTCCGCAAAATTAGCCGCTAATATGGTTTGTCCCGGATTTGACAGAGTTTCAGCCCCGGGCGGCACACACTACTTGTAGCCATCCCGCCCCCCGCTCTTTTTTTGTCCCAGTTTGGACAAAGTTTCAGCCCCCGATGGCGCAAACTTCTTGTAACCATCCCGTTTCCTACACTCTTTTGATTTGTCCTTGTTTGGACGGAATTGGTTTCCCCGACTTGGCACAAAATGAACCAACCGGCATTCATATTAGCTTTCAATCCCACTGCTGCCCCCAAACCCTAATTTAGACCTAACCACAATGCACCGCGGGCCTCGGTGCAAAATAGGTTGCATATCTGTTCAGGTGAAGGAAGAGCGTTGGGGTCGATGTAGTCCAGAACGACGTCGAAGTTCGTGGCCCAGCCGCCTTGGTAGCGTATGTGGGACAAGGGGGCTCCGATGGCGTTAGCAGCAGACGTTGCCCCCTTGCGAAGGCTGTGTGAACTCCGGGAAGTGCCGGCGGGAGGGGCAGCACCGACAAGACGAACGGCTGCAGAGAGCCAGTCCGACATAGTAGCAGCGGTCCACGATGTGGACTGCTCGCTTGGGGTGATCGCCCAGAAATTGGTCTCGGTCAAGGCAACAGAAACCAGGGGGACAGACTGTACGCAGTCGATGAAGTGGTGCAGGAGACGTGCAACGCGGGGGTGCTCCGACACTGGAAGGAGCAGCACTCGCAGGTCGTCAGGGCCTCGCCGACCGGCTCGACCTTTCTCGCGGTACACATGTAGGGTAATGTTATTATCGTCGACAAAAACATCTCGCACGCGGCAGGATGCGCCAGTAAGTCCCCTAACAAAGAACATAAAGTTGAGGACCGAGGCCAGAAGGGCTCGGAAGTTGTACTGGTACCCGTCGGTGGGGACAAACACAATAAACTCTGCACGCTCGACGAAGCTGTAGGCGACATCAACAGGCAGAGGGACTCGCAAAGGGGCAGCCTCCAGACGGCGTTGCCGCAGCATTAGCCCTCGCCGAGCTGCGGTAATAAGGTGCAAGCTGTTCTTGGCGATCGGGTCGAGGTTATGAAGGTCGGAAATTGTGTTGATCGCTGACAGGTAGGGCTGCAGCGACTTGGCACCAATGTGCCCACGCTCATCAATCCAGGCAACGTAACGGACAACAGTTGCAGTGGTCGCTTCCAGAGGGATGATGTTCTCGGAGTCGTGGCAGAACTCCGCCATCTAGGAGAGCATGCCAGCGTAGCTCTTGAGCGTATGAGCGGTGAGAGAGCTGGAGAGAAGGTCGAGCGTCCGTTGTCCTAGCTCGTCTGAGCCAAATGCCTCCTGCAGCCGAGAGCGCAGCCAAGCAGCCCAAGGGGCGACAGCTTCGGGCTCGTCAATTACGTAGGTGCGGCGCCGGATCGACAGCGCGCCAGATGGGCGGCCACTGGTAGCAAAGTACTTGGCAGCAGCGATTAGATTTTCAGCGGGTGGCCGCTAGTTACTGGACGGGTTTGCAGCAACATCAGTACGGGTTCGCGGGGCTAGATTCGGGTATAAGAGGGCCGCCCCACGCTCGTAGCGCCTGTCACGCGCGTAACATACACGGGCGAAACTTGTCGTTGCGACCCGGTTGTAACACGCAGTGTAACAACTCGATTCCGCGTTGATGAGATGGTACGGGAGGCGGATGGTTGAGCCGCCATGTGCAGGTGTGCGGATGGTTGAGCCGCACTCGGCTGTAGCTGTAAGAAGCGGCGCACGGAGGAAGGTCTAAATGAAGTTGGTACGGTGGGGGTATCAGGTCCTGACACAGGGCGCTTATCCCGCCGGTGAGCTGCCAAGGTCCGCCTTGCGGCGGCCACTGAAAGGTGACCTCGCAAGGCTCCAGCAGCTCCGGCGAAAGGCGCCCCACACCGTCATTCGTGTTGACCTTCGCGACCACGCCCGCGTCTACCACCACGTCCACGCCCACGACCGCGCCCTGCAGCCGCCGCCATCACTCGTGCAGTGGTGGTGGCCTTGACGCTGCTGGCGACTGTCGCCTCGAAGAAACGCCGCTCGTAGTCCCTCACGGGGTCCCCGAGAATCGCAGAGCCCAAATGCTCAGAAGCAGGCTGGAAGTGCTGAGCTCGCAGCACGTCCAGCACACCTTGGTCACCGTGCACACGCTTGATCTCATTAAGCCTCCGCAATAAAAAGGCCAAACGAAAGCGAAACGCCTTGTCGATGGCTTCGGCGTGATTCCGAGCTCGTGCGAGGTAGAGGGTGAAGTCTTGATTTGCCGCAGGGACATAGGGCATCAGCTCATCGAGAGCTACAATAAGTGCAGCCATGTGGGCGCCGAAACACGTCGACATCCATAGATACTCCTTTTGGGCAGGCAGACGCCGGTCGTCCTGCTTGAGATACTTGTTCGTTAGGTCGGTGCTCAGCGGGAAGAGCCCAGACACTCGGCTGACCGGTCGAACGGCCTCGTAACCAGACTTTGCTCGTTGCAGTGGCTTTGGCACCGCGAGGTAGTCATCCTCGTCACTCACGGATTTTGCTCCGACACGGCCGCTCTGGGCTAGCTAGCTCTAGCAAGTCGGGGCGCTCTGCAGCTCCTCCGCTGCCTGTCGGCTGTCCCGCAATGCGCTGCCCGGCGCCTTAACCATGTGCTCCGTCTCCATCAACAACACGATCACGAGCCGTCAGTTGGGCCACCGTTGTTGCAAGCTCACGCATCAGTGTAGATTGGGCCTTCGCGTCTGCATGAAGCGACTCGAGCGTCGGCCTACTGACGGCGGGTTCTTCTCCATCTGACATAGTAACCCACGGACGTACGGATGAGAATATCACACTCGGGTGGTGAGCCGGATGTGGTCTTGAACAACCTGGCTGGGGTAACCTTGCTAGCATTAGATTACGAGACAGTTTTAACATCGATGCATGTAACGCAGCGAAAACTGGAAGATGGCAGGCTCAGCTGTTATGGCTGCTTTTATGTCTACCCGTGCGGCATCCCAAAAGGGTGCAACGACAGGTGGCTAGTTCCCGTACCACTGAGCAACACCTGTAGCCGAAAAGCGGTTTAGGTAAAGGGAGGAAAGTAACCCCATAAACTAGTTTAGATCATACTGGTAGCCGGGTTATGTAGTAGTACGAGGACGATGTATATAGGGCTATGGTGTAACCCTGACAATTTTCCTCTACTGTCTGTCGTCCGATGGAGCGCACAAGGGAGTCAATACCAGGGTTGGGCATAAGTGACCCCTGGGTCGCTTATGTCATAACATAAGTACTTATGACATAAGTACATAATTATGTTATGATCCGGCATAAGCGGAATTATGCCTTATGTTATGACATAATTTTTGAATAATTATGCTCATAACATAATTATGCCATAATTTATGGCATAAGAAGTGAGGAAGTGGCCGAAATACACCGCCACCGCGACCTTTGTATGTCAGCTCGTACTTGGGGAACAGCTTGGAACCGTTACGATAGGGCCAGCTCAGCCATCGGCTCAGCCCACGTCTTGGCGTTCAGCTCCTCCACAGTCGCACAGAAGGGCCCCTCTCTCGGAAACTTCGGGTGCAGCTGGTTGGTTTTCGAGCCGAAACACAAAATACAGCATATTGCCTCTCCAGCGGACGAGCCATCCACAATCTCGCAGTCGTCAGGGAAGAGTTGTCGACGAATAAGCCCCAGTAAGGCGACTTCCTGCGGGTCGCGTGCGATCCCCATGACGCCTGAAGACTCTTCTTCACTAGCTCAATCCGTGCGCGCGCGCGGCGAATGCCCTCAGCAGTTCGTGTGTCCGAAGCGCCGCGTTCAGCCTTATCGGAAGCCGGGAAGTTCGAATAATCGTCGCTGTTGGGGCGGTGGCGGTGGCAGCAGCCGCAACGGGTGGTGCGGCGGCGAGTGTCTGCTCACTAGCGGCGGGTGAGGAGCCGCCATCGCCCGTACCGGAGCAAATCTCGCTGCGAACCGCAGTATGGCGCGACAGTACGGACCTCCAAGCGCATGTAGACATGGCGGAGCCCGTCAACGTTGCCTCGTCCTTGCCCGTTGGGGGTGTTGGTGTGGTCATGGCGGGCGCCTGTGCGCCTGCTGGCAAGGTGCTGGATAGCGATCCGGCGGGAAGATTGCCTCTGCGACGGTCGTCTGTGTGCCGGCATCACGAGTATATTACTTATAATTTCGTACTATCGCCTCGTACAGTAATACCTCGTACATAGGTACTGTATCTACGAGCAGTACTCAGTCTGCGGGGGAGCCAACTGCGGGTTTTATCGGCACTTATGCCGGGCACTTATGCCTGGGACTTATGCCGATTTTCGATGGGACTTCCTCATAACCCCCTTCCTATACAGACTTTCATAACTATTTTTCATAACTTTTCCGGGTGTCTTTATCATTATCGCGACCACGGTCCTATACAGTGCGAATGATAAGTTATCATTCCGTCATCACCGCCGCCCGTACAGGATAGCGGATTCGCGCGGGGACCGTGCCGGGCAGCGCAGCCGGCATCGCCCGCACTCCGCATCCTCCACCCAAACCCACTTGCCGACACCTCCTCGGCCCAGTCAAGCGCAGCGACTCCCGCCTCGCCCGCACGACACCGAAGATGAGCAACGAACTGTGGGATTACGGTGGCGTAGGGGACGAGAACCACGAGCTGGAGGCGGATGAAGGCGGGGACGGCAGCGACGGCGAAGCCTGCGGAGATGCCGGCGGCGATGACGCTACCAGCGAACAAGCGGGCGAGCACGCTCCTTTGGGCTGCGCCTACGGGTGCGCACAGGCGGGGCACGCGGGCGGGGATCTCGAGCTGATGGTCCGCAATGGCGGTCCGACGGGGTGGCAGAGGCGACAACTACAGGCGGGCGGCGGCCACAGGGGCGTTAAAAACGTACCGTACGGGACGGAAAAGTTATCATTATCTGTAATGATAACTCCAGCGCTCTTCAATCCCGAGCAGCTTCGGGATTGAAGAGCGCTAAGTTATCATTAGGAATGATAATTATCAATAGCGATACCCGTTCAACACGGACCGTCAGATCGCCGCGGGTACAGGTGGACGAGATCTTGACCGTCCACTGTACCCGTACCGTGTACCGTTACGAGTTAAGAAAAAGTTATCATTCCTGTATAGGAAGGGGGTAAGCATAACCACTTATGTTATGTCATAACATAAGTTTCCCGGAATAACTTATGCCTTATGCCCAACCCTGGTCAATACCTCAGGGTGCTGTACCAGGTATCTGCGAGACTTCGATGAAGTCGGTATTACCTACGGGTAGTGGGCAGTAAGGATTATAGGCCGGCCGGTCGTCGATTACCGGCCGACTTCTCGTCGGTCCCCGCGGCGACCCGGCGTCAAGCAGTGAGTCCTGCTCAAGGATTAGCGACTACATGTAGTGAGCCGCTAGGCTTTTTCCTTCCCCAGTGCTTTCCGTGCATTCTCTTGCACTATATCCCTGTAACCAACCAACAGTGTGTAGGTGGTGCTCGAAGGAAGCCCGTGCATTTGGTGTGCATCCTCCCGTGTGCGCTACATTCGGGCCGCCGGCCCGTGTGCAATGTGGTGCCCGGCAGCAGCGTCGACCATTGGCCCGTGAAGCTGTGTGCAGTGTCCGTTTGCGGGGGGTGTAGTGGAGAGCTGGCGAACCTCTCGCACCGGCTCGGGCGTTCCACCCGTCCCTTCGTGGTGCTTTTCTCGCGCAGTAACAGCGGAGGGCCCTGGAGAAGCTGGGGGAGTTGTCGTTGTTGTGCGCAATGGAGTTGCTGCTGTGGAACACCGCACCTAACATTCAGCAGGTAGTGAAGTGGTTGCCTCTGTGCATCGTGAGGACCATACGCCCCGGGGAGAGGAGTATTGCCTGGCAGTGGTCCGGATTACGGTTGGGATTCCGCACGTGTTACGGGTGGTTGAGGCCGGGACATATGCGGGTGTTGGGTTGGGGAGTGGGAGGGCCGCGTTCTCTAGCCAGGGTTGGACATGCTTTTCTGTGTACTCAACCGTGAATTACCTGCCGTATCTTGTTCGTGACGAGGTGTGCTTGCTCGTTTGGAATGGCGACGAGGTCGTTAGTCGGGACGGCGGCGACCGCCCAACGGGCCAGGGCTGCCATCTGGGCCATAACTCAAGCAGGTGCTGCAGGAGCGTATGTATCCCGAATGTGTCGGGTCGCGACTGGAACGGGTGTGTGTGCGGAAGGTTGGGGGGGGGGGGGCTTTGCCCGGCCCGCCCCCACTCAGTTGGGCTCTGCGGGTCCGGGTGTGGGGGCGCAGTACGGCCAGCGGTTCCACGTGGAGCCACGGTCTTCGGATGGAACGAAGGGGGGGTGGGGGGGGGGGTGGGGGGGGGGGGGGGGGGTGGGGAGTCCCGACTCCGTAGGTCGCAGGCCCGTACTGGCGGTGCTTTCGTGAGTGCGGGCACGAACGCCGGGATTTTGTGGCGGGCGAGCCGCGGTATCAGCATCGGGGAGCACCCCGGAACGGTACTTGCACTCGTACGAGTCTTCTGCGATTGGTTAGTGTTTATTTTTGGTGCAGGCAGTGCCGTTGTATCGCCTCACCACCGGGCAGAGCTAGAATCGTCTCCCGGGAGTGCAAGCAAGGGCGCCTTGCCGGCACACTTGCACCTCTTGCCTGCGGCATTCCCTGCGTTGCTTGGCTTTGTTGCACCAAGGCGTTGTGGAGGGGATTTGCGCCTCCCCAGCAAGCGCCATGGAAAGCTGGCTTTGGCTTTGGCGGTATCCGGCCGCCCACCGGATCTTCTCTGCGTTTGCAGAGGATGGAGGGGCTGGATGATAGTGTAAAGGCTGTGCACGCAGTCATGGGAGGGGCTAATGTCTATGCTGCCCTCAAAGCGCTTACCAAACCAGCCAGCTCCCCACATTTGCTCATCTCCCACTCCCCGCCTTGGCGCCTCAAATACAGTGGCGTCTTGAGAAAGGTTTGACCCCAAATGTTTGCCCTGCTGAATGCAGGGCGTGCGGTGAGAGTGAAGAGAAGAGGGGGTCTAGATACTGTATCATGCCCCAGTTGCGAGCAGCGCGGGTTCGTACCATGACTGGACCATAATTGCCACGGGCACATTGTGTGTCACAAATTACAGGCGGCGACGGCATGATAAAACATCAATCCTGGGTGCGCCGTCACAGCGGCTGCACCGAGTCTATACAGCTTCACGACTCATGATCTTCAGCAGTGACTGGCCAGCGCATGATCTAATGCCGCACTCCGTCGCTGCCATTAGATCATGCGCTGGCCGGTCACTGCCGAAGTGACCGGCCAGCGCATGATCTGGCGGTCTGATCAGATCATGCGAGGTTCCGCGCATGATCTGGAACCTCACTGGAGGGCGCAGCCTGGGCTGGCAGCTGGTGTAGCCTTCGCGGCGGCGGCCTCCATGATCTCCTTCTTCTGCTGCTGCAGTTGTTCCTGCAGCTCCCGCAGCTCCTTCTGCTGCTGCTGCTGTTGCCGCTGCAGCCGCTCCTCCACCGAGGCTCCGCCAGGTTGCGGTGCAGCAGATGCGGAAGCCCCCGTGCCGGCACCGGGCGGAGCTGCGGCATCCTCGTGTGCTGCCGCCTGGGGCACGGCGCCCGGCAGCAGCTCCGCCTCTTCGTGCGGGGCACGTCGCTGCTGCCGCCCTCCGGCATTGCGTCCCGCATCCGCCTTGAGCTGCCGATTCTCAGCCAGAAGCGCCTCCATCTCTGCCTCCGCCTTCATCTTCGCCATCTTTGCCATCTCCGCCTCCATCAACGCCGCCTTCACGCTGCCGAGGTGCTCCTCCAGCTGCTCGCTCGCCTTGCCCGCCAGGCAGGCGGCGCCCTTCTCCCTGAACACCGCCACGTTCTCCGGCTTCACCCACTCCGTGCAGCCGTCCTTCAGGCTCGTCTCCTTCTGCAGGCCCAGCTTGTGCGGCTCCCGCCAGCCCGGGTGCTTCTCGTCCAGCAGGGCTGCCAGCTGTGCCGCGGAGCGCTCCAGCACCAGCGCCTCGTTCTCGTTCGCCTTGAGCTCGGGCCGCTCCGCCGCACTCCTCGCTTCGTCCAGCAGCCCCTCCGCCTTGGCGCCGATGCCCTCCAGCGCGCTCTCCACGTCACCGCGCTCCATGTCGAACGTCTGGCTCAGCACGTCCAGGCCCTCCTGCTGCAGCGTGCCCAGGCTGGTCGCCATCTCCTGCAGGAAGCCGCCCAAGTCCGGCACCAGGATGCCCGCCAAGCGGCCGGCCAGCGCAGCGGCCTTCAGCACTGTCGCGGCGACCTTCAGATACGGCACCGCCTTGACCAGAAGCTCCTTTGGGCATTCCAGGATGAAGCCCTTGCCGTCGTTGGTGGCCGCTCGGGTCATGTCCACCTGGGATCAATGCAGACAGGGACGCTTAGTCTGCAAGATTGCCAACGCAGCAAGGGAGGGGGGTGTTTGCATATAACTCCCCCTTCCACCCGGGCGCGCAGGAATGGCAACATTGACATCCTTGCAGCAATCCCGCTATGGACTGCTCTGATTCGGCAACTGCCCCATCACAGTCCTTTTCCTTGAAATACCGGGGCATTCCCTAAGACCAAGAGGACGTATGGTGGAACATCCCCAATTACGGGTGCCGACACAAGCTGAAGGACGCAATTTGTAAGAACTTGCCCTGCCCTTTTGCGTTTCACTTCTGGCACCGGGTTACAAGACCGTTTGTAAGAACCTGCCCGGGCCGATACGGCTCTGAAGCTGTAACTGGCCGGGGTATAGGCCATGCCTGACTGCTTAGTACGACAACATGTGTCGTTTCATTTCTCCTGTATAGGTGTAATCTTCGTGCCATGACCACAATGTACTCGTAATGATTAACCCCAAATGCCTCACTTGTGATAACTTTGCCGGCAATTATACTTAAGTTTCATGGCAATTACTGGCGTACTTCGAAGTGTGTCGACCCTGGCTGCGTTTTAACTATCTGACAAACTGGTATCATCATAACCCGGCACAGACCACTAAAGCTCTGCCCTGCTAACCGCCAGGGCGTCGGCCCATTCCACCAACACTCGCTGCAGTAGCAGGGGCATGCCAAAGATAACAATACGCACATCGGCACTCACCGGGTCCACAAAGAAGACCGCCACCTGGTTCGTCATCCATGTCTTGGGGTTGAGCTTGCCGAGCACGCCGCCTTGCGGCTGGTGGGGCAGCAGCAGCACCAGGGTGGGCACGCTCTTGGCGCCGTGGCTCAGCAGCGTGGTCATCATGCGCCCCAGCACGCTCAGCTGCTCCACCACGTGGTCCATCTTGACGTGCAAGCCCGCATTGCTCTGCTGTATCTGCTTCAGCGTCGCGTCGTGGTGGTCCATCTTGGTGTTGAACGTTTCCAGGGTCGCGTCGTCCAGTGTCTTTCTGCCCAGGAAGGGGTGCTTCAGCACGCTGGTTATGCCGTAGGGGAAGTTTGCACGGCGCTGCCCCGGGTCCTTCACCAGCAGCTTCTCCACCAGGTCGAAGAGGGCCATCTTGTCCGGCTGCCCCTTCGTCGCACGCAGCCGGCGCAGGTAGTGTCTGGCAGTGCCTTCCTCCCAGTCCGCCAGCCGCTGCAGGTCCTCCGGGTTGGCGATGTCATCTGTGTGGTCGTTCATGTGCCAGAGGCTGCTGCCGCTGCCCAGGTGGAACAGCGTGACACCAAAAGCCCAGAGGTCCTGCGCCTCATCAGCAGTGAGCTGCTCCATGATGGGGCCCACCACGTGCTCAGAGCGGCGCTCCTCCGCCGCAGCTTCGTCGCACTCTATGAGTAGCTTGGCCACCTCCGGGGCGCAGTGTGCGCTGCTGGGGCGCTTGTTGCCAAGGGGCTTCCCGATCTGGGCGGAGGGCAGAAGCAGCAGTGGCGGAGTCAGCGGGCCAAGCAGCCGGGTCGGAATGGAGACTCCGAGAGTGGGGGCTGGGGTACATAGGAGCAATCCACAGCGAAAGGGAGGGGGGAAATGCTGCAACATGCCACGGCACGGTTCAGAAGAGGGCCGAGACGGTGGAGCAGGAGAACGTGGAAACACCAAGATGGCACGCGGTCCGGATGGTGCATACCGTGACCAGACCCCACGGGAGAGGGGAGAGGGGGGTGGGGGGGGGGGGGGGGGGGGGGGGGGGGCAGCCCATGCGGACAAGTGATTGCTTTGTGACGGTGTGGCGAGAATTCCGGGGCAGCGGCATCGGCGAGGCGCACCTCGGCAGCCACGTCAAGGTCGATCAGCTTGTAGGTGTCGCCACTGCGCATCACGTTGAGCGGCTTGATGTCGCCGTGGACGATGTCGCTCTTGTGGAGGTGATCCAGGGCGTTGGCCAGGTTGGTAGCGATGAAGCGCACCAGCGGCCAGTCGTCCCCGGCTGCGGCGCGGTCGTGCGTGATGGCGCTGCTGAGGCTGCGCTCTGCCTGCTGCATCACCACGCAGAAGCAGTACTTGCTGTACTGGGCGTCGCGCCCAAAGTCCTTCCGCAAGTGCACCTCCACCCCGGCGGCCTCGGTGCGCAGCCGCTCCTCGATGCCCGCCGCGCCAGAGACCCCGGCAGCGAGGTGCACCCGCAGCACGTTCACCACAAAGCCCCTGCTGAGCTGGCGCTGCTGGCGGAGCGCCACCTCTCGCAGGAAGGAGTCGCCCTGCCGCATCAGCTTCAGCGCCACCAGCTGCCCGCCGGCGTGCATATCCTCTGCCAGCAGCACCGTGCAGGTGGCGGAGCGGTGCGCCACAGTAAGCACCAGGTACCGGCCCAGGAAGGCCAGCGCGTCGTCCATTGCTTGACGGCATTCGCCGCATGCCTGCTGGTAGGCGCTGCGCCCGTCCAGCGTCCAGCCATGCGCCAGCTCTTGGCGCGCCTCCACCGCCTGGCGGACGCCCTTAGCTGCCGCTTTCAGTGAAACTATGTCGAGCCAGGCGGCGAGCGCGGCAGGGGCGGCGGCCACATTAGGAGAGCCAAAAGTAACAGTCAGTGCCACAACGACCTCTGGGCTTGACAATGCGGCTAACTGATGCGGCACCTTCTGCCGGGAATCAGGCAAGGTCATCGCTGCCGGGTGCGCCGCCAGCAGCGCCTCCACCACCTCCACCGGCGCCTGGTTCCCAGCTGCCAGGTGCAGCGGCAGCCTGCCATACCAGTCCTTCTCCGCCGCGCCGGCCTGGTGCGCCGTCAGCAGCGCCTCCACCACCTCCACCGGCGCCTGCTTCGCAGCTGCCAGGTGCAGCGGCAGGTCGCCATACTTGTCCTTCTCCGCCGCGCCGGCCTGGTGCGCCGCCAGCAGCGCCTCCACCACCTCCACCGGCGCCTGGTTCGCAGCTGCCAGATGCAGCGGCAGCCTGCCACCACTGTCCTTCTCCGCCGCGCCGGCCGGGTGCGCTCGCAGCAGCGCCTCCACCACCTCCACCGGCGCCTGCTTCTCGGCTGCGTAGTGCAGCGGCAGCCTGCCATCACTGTCCTTCTCCTCGGCGCCGGCCTGGTGCGCCCGCAGCAGCGCCTGCACCATCTCCACCGGCGCCTTCTTCGCAAATGCCCAGTGCAGCAGGTGGCCATCACTGTCCTTCTCCTTGGCGCCGGCCTGGTGCGCCCGCATCAGCGCCTCCACCACCTCCACCGGCGCCTCGTTCAGAACTGCCCAGTGCAGCGGCAGGTAGCCATACTTGTCCTTCTCCGCCGCGCCGGCCTGGTGCGCCCGCAGCAGCGCCTTCACCACCTCCACCGGCGCCTGGGTCGCAGCTGCCCGGTGCAGCGGCAGCTTGCCACGACTGTCCTTCTCCGCCGCGCCGGCCGGATGCGCCGCCAGCAGCGCCTCCACCACCTCCACCGGCGCCTGGTTCGCAGCTGCCAGGTGCAGCGGCAGGTCGCCATCACTGTCCTTCTCCTTGGCGCCGGCCTGGTGCGCCCGCAGCAGCGCCTCCACCACCTCCACCGGCGCCTTGTTCATGGTGGCCAGGTGCAGCGGCAGGTTGCCATCACTGTCCTTCTCCGCCGCGCCGGCCTGGTGCGCCCGCAGCAGCGCCTCCACCACCTCCACCGGCGCCTGCTTCCCAGCTGCCAAGTGCAGCGGCAGGTTGCCATCACTGTCCTTCTCCTTGGCGCCGGCCTGGTGCGCCGCCAGCAGCGCCTCCACCACCTCCACCGGCGCCTGGTTCGCAGCTGCCAGGTGCAGCGGCAGGTCGCCATCACTGTCCTTCTCCTTGGCGCCGGCCTGGTGCGCCCGCAGCAGCGCCTCCACCACCTCCACCGGCGCCTTGTTCATGGTGGCCAGGTGCAGCGGCAGGTTGCCATCACTGTCCTTCTCCTTGGCGCCGGCCTGGTGCGCCCGCAGCAGCGCCTCCACCACCTCCACCGGCGCCTTGTTCACAGCTGCCCAGTGCAGCGGCAGCCTGCCATCACTGTCCTTCTCCGCCGCGCCGGCCTTGTGCGCCGCCAGCAGCGCCTCCACCACCTCCACCGGCGCTTTGTTCCCAGCTGCCTGGTGCAACGGCAGGTTTCCCTTCCTGTCCTTCTCCGCCGCGCCGGCCTGGTGCGCCGCCAGCAGCGCCTCCACCACCTCCACCGGCGCTTTGTTCATGGTGGCCAGGTGCAGCGGCAGGTTGCCATCACTGTCCTTCTCCGCCGCGCCGGCCTGGTGCGCCGCCAGCAGCGCCTCCACCACCTCCACCGGCGCCTTGTTCCCAGCTGCCCAGTGCAGCGGCAGGGAGCCACCACTGTCCTTCTCCTTGGCGCCGGCCTGGTGCGCCCGCAGCAGCGCCTCCACCACCTCCACCGGCGCCTGAAATGCAGCTGCCCAGTGCAGTGGCAGCCTGCCATCACTGTCCTTCTCCTTGGCGCCGGCCTGGTGCGCCGCCAGCAGCGCCTCCACCACCTCCACCGGCGCCTTGTTCACAGCTGCCAGGTGCAGCGGCAGCCTGCCACCACTGTCCTTCTCCGCCGCGCCGGCCTGGTGCGCCGCCAGGAGCGCCTCCACCACCTCCACCGGCACCTGCTTCCCAGCTGCCAAGTGCAGCGGCAGCTTGCCATCACTGTCCCTCTCCGCCGCGCCGGCCTGGTGCGCCGCCAGCAGCGCCTCCACCACCTCCACCGGCGCCTGAAATGCAGCTGCCAGGTGCAGCGGCAGGGAGCCATCACTGCCCTTCTCCGCCGCGCCGGCCTGGTGCGCCGCCAGCAGCGCCTCCACCACCTCCACCGGCGCCTTGTTCCCAGCTGCCCGGTGCAGCGGCAGCTTGCCATTGCTGTCCTTCTCCGCCGCGCCGGCCTGGTGCGCCGTCAGCAGCGCCTCCACCACCTCCACCGGCGCCTTGTTCCCAGCTGCCAGATGCAGCGGTAGGTTGCCATCATT
The DNA here is from genome assembly GCA_006384855.1 of Tetraselmis striata. Taxonomy (NCBI): domain Eukaryota; kingdom Viridiplantae; phylum Chlorophyta; class Chlorodendrophyceae; order Chlorodendrales; family Chlorodendraceae; genus Tetraselmis; species Tetraselmis striata. The sequence goes on along the minus strand of VCJN01000037.1, from coordinate 68,651 downwards.
GTCCTCCGCTGCGCCGGCCTGGTGCGCCCGCAGCAGCGTCTCCACCACCTCCACCGGCGCCCGGGTCCCAGCTGCCAGGTGCAGCGGCAGCCTGCCATCATTGTCCTCCGCTGCGCCGGCCTGGTGCGCCGCCAGCAGCGCCTCCACCACCTCCACCGGCGCCTGGGTCGCAGCTGCCCAGTGCAGCGGCAGCCTGCCATCACTGTCCTTCTTCGCCGCCGCTTGCGGGTCCGCCTCGAGGTGTGGCAGCACCTGCCGCCAGTCCGCTTCGCCACTCCACTTCCCGCACTTTTCCACCCATCTTGAGTCGCCCGCCATGGCCACCACCTGGGGGCACCAGGCACCTTCCTCCCCCTCCTGCTGCTCCTTAACCCCCCTACAACGCCCCGGGAGGCCACCAGCCACGGCGGTGAGAGTGTGTCGCACAGCCCCGCGCCCGCACACGGGGGCGCGGTGTCGTCGTTGGGGGTGAGTGCTTTCCCTGTGAACCGGTGGTGGCAGTGCTACGAAGAGCTCAGACGCTCAGATGCTCCGGTGACTCGGATAAGTTAAGGCAGCCCAGAGGATGCTGTTCTTTTCCTGGTTGCATTCAGGAGACTAGCTCCCACCACGGTGAAAGGCTGGGAAACAGCAAGTGGGGCACGGCGCGCCGGCGGCGCAGAAGCGCATGCCGCATGCCGCCCGCGTGATAATTTATATTCGTCAGTGATCGAGCGCGCGGTGCGCCCCGCGCCGTAATCGTGCTGCCCGCCCGCCACCGACTGCAAGACATGCCCCGTGAAACCAAACTCCTCACACCAAGACATGCGCTGCCGACGTTTCAGACTTCTCACGCCGGCCGTGTGACCAAACCTTATGTACCCCTGCTGACGATTGTGGCGACGACGGGTGACGATGCCCGCTCTGGCGTCGTTGGCGACGACGACGGTATTTGCCGAGCAATAGATAGTAGCCCAGTAACGGCAGCCCTCTCGCCACTCCCCGACCTCCTGCCCGTACGTACCCTAAAAGCCGCCGAGGAGCTGTCGTTTACAAGACTGTACTGCGTGTACGTCCACCTGCCAGGACTCAACGCAGCGACTCCCAAGAGGCCAAAGCCCTTCCACTTCGCCGTCACCACGGGCTCGCGTGTGGGATACCCTCCCCCCCGCCCCCTCCCCAGGGTGAGGGGTGGGGGCTTGGCAAAGACAGCCTACAACAGGGCAGCTCAGGCTGGTAGCACGGCAGTGGGGGGGGGGGGGGAGTGGGTAGGTCGAGGCACGAGAGTAATCTCCGTTCGTTGACTCCCTCAGCAAAGCGGAATGTTGTCGCGCAACACAGCATGTTTCTTCATTGTGAACTTTATAATGCAAAGATAGAACCAATGACACGTGTATGTGTGTGTGTGTGTGCGTTTTGTGCTCTGTCAGCAATGGGTGACAGATGCCATTTCAAGAATAAAACGTATAAACCACCATCAGGTGCAGTGAACCAGCTGGGTGGGGCCATTCTCTACTGGTGAGAATACCTACATAACGACACTCTCACAAAACACAGCGCCACCAATGTTCTTCATTGTGAACTTTATAATGCAAAGATAGAACCAATGACAAGTGTGTGTGTGTGTGTGTGTGTGTGTGTGTGTGTGTGTGCGTGCGTGCGTTTGGTGCTCTGTAAGTCAGCAACGGGTGACTGATACAATTGTAGGAATAAAACGTATAAATCACCATCAGATGCACTGAACCAGCTGGGTGGGGCCATTCACTGCTTGTGAGCACACCCGCATCACAACACTCTCACAAAGCACAGCGCCACCAATGCATTTGGCCGCGCTGTGGGCCGCTGTTTCTGACCCCGTGGCGAAGAGAGGGAACAGACACGTTTATCAGAATACACCGTGAACACAGCATTGAACAATCTCCGGCTCGGTGGCGCATCCTTAGCAACAAGGCAGCATACTAGACGCCGTGACCCATGAACCCAGTAGCGCCTGCAATGTGACGCTACTCGCCTGAGGGTGTAGGTGGGCAGCTGCGAAGGGCATTCTTTCTTGGGGTGAGGAGGCTTGGACTGGTTAAGACGGCATGCAGCGGGCCGCCCTGCCGGCACTGCACGAGAAGCACGGGTTCGTGAACTCCGAAAAGGGCTGCCCTAACCGAATGCTTCCTAACTACTGTATAAACGGCGGGTCAAGGTCAGCGCACCCGGCATTCGGATGCCATCAGCCTGACCCCCTGGGAACGCCCTGTGTGCTCCACTATTGTTGGAATCTGCCCGATACCCTAGCACCGGCCGGGCACATGTCCTGCGCGCCTTTGCGCACGCCTTTGCCTGTCTCCCGGCCCGCCGGGCGCTCCGCTTTCACTTTCTTCCTGCCCACAGTCCCCGCAGCTTGAGCCCGGCTCGCTGCTCCCACTGTAAGATGCTCCGAGCACTTCCACTCACCATCACCTCCGCGGTTGAGCCGTTTAAGTGTCCGTTTGCGGGGGTGCGGAGGGCTGGCGGACCTCTCGCGGCGGCTGGGGCGTTATTCCACCCGTCGTTGCGTACTTGTTCCCCTCGCGCATCAACGGCGGAGGGCCCTGTGGAAGCTGGGGGAGGTGTCGCTGCTGTGCGCGATGGGGTTGCTGCCTCTGGTGGAACATCGCGCCTTCCAATGCAGCCGGTGGTGAAGTGGCTGCCTCTGTACATGGTGAGAACCATACGCCCCGGCATTGCCTGGCATTGGTCCGGAGTGCGGTTGGGATTCCGCCTGTGCCGTGGGTGACCGCGGATGTGACTGAGGCCGGGACATATGCGGGTGCTGGATGCGGGGAGTGGGAGGGCCGTGTTCCGTAGCCAGTGTTGGATTTGCTTTTCTATGTAGTCGTCCGTGAATTACCTGCCGCATCTTGCCTGCTCTGCGGTGCTGCTCGGGACGAGGTGTAGTTGGCGATACGGTCGGTAGTTGGGATGGCGGCGACCTAACGGGCTAACGGGCCAGGGCGGCCACCTGGGCCATAGAGTCCACCTCGAGCAGGTGCGGCAGGAGCGTATGTATCCCGATTGTGTCGGGTCGCCGCTAACACGATTCCTCGGAGGGTGCGTGCGAGGAAGGTGGGGGGGGGGGGGGGGGGGGGGGTTCTTTGCCCAGCCAGCCCCCGGTCAGTTGGGCTTTACGGATCCGAGTGTGGGGGTGTAGTACGGCCAGCGGTGCCATGCGAAGCCGCGGGACCGTGCGGTGGCTGGGGGGATCCCAGCTCCGTAGGTCGCAGGCCCATACTGGCGGTACTTTTTGTGAGTGCGGGTACGAACGCCAGGGTGTTGTGGCGGGCGAGCCGCGGTATCAGCATCGGCTGGGGAGCACCCCAGAGCGGTACTTGCACTCGTATGAGTCTTCTGCGACTGGTTAGTGTATATTTTTGCTGCAGGCAGTGCCTTTGTACCGCCTCACCACCGGGCAGAGCTAGAATCGTCTCGCGGGAGTGCAGAAAAACAAGGGCGCCTTGCCGGCACACTTGCACCTCTGGCCTGCGGCATTCCCTGCATTGCTGGTCCATCGGAGCAAGGCGGTGCGGGGGGGATTTGCCCCTCCCCAGCAAGCGCCATGTGAGGCTGGCTTTAGCTTTGGCGGTATCCGGCCGCCCACCGGATCTTCTCTGCGTTCGCAGAGGATACAATGGGAGCTGGATGATAGTGTTAAGGCCGTGCACGCAGTCATGGGAGGGGCGAACGTCTAAGCTGCCCGCAAAGCGCTTATCAAACCAGCCAGCTCCCCACAGTTGCTCATCTCCCACTCCCTGCCTTGGCGCCTCAAATACAGTGCCGTCTCGAGCAACATATGACCCCAAATGTTTGCCCTGCTTAATTCAGGGTGTGCGGAGAGAGTGAAGAGGGGGGGGGGGGAGGCTATCTGCTATGGCATGCTCCAGTTGCGAGCAGCGCGGCTTCGTACTATGACTGGACCGTAATTGCCACGGGCACATTGTCACAAGTTACAGGCGACGACGGCATGATAAAACATCAATCCTGGGTGCGCCGTCACAGGGTATGCAGCGAGTCTATACAGCTTCACGACTCATGATCTTCGGCAGTGACTGGCCAGCGCATGATACATGCGGCTCTCTGTCGCTGCAACGAATCTCACTGGAGGGCGCAGCCTGGGCTGGCAGCTGGTGTAGCCTTCGCGGCGGCGGCCTCCATGATCTCCTTCTTCTGCTGCTGCAGTTGCTCCTGCAGCTCCCGCAGCTCCTTCTGATGCTGCTGCTGTTGACGGTGCAGCCGCTCCTCCACCGAGGCTCCGCCAGCTTGCGGCACAGCAGACGTGGAAGCCCTCGTGCCGGCACCGGGCGTAGCTGCGGCATCCTCGTGTGCTGCCGCCTGGGGCACGGCGCCCGGCAGCAGCTCCGCCTCTTCGTGCGGGGCGCGTCGCTGCTGCCGCCCTCCGGCATTGCGTCCCGCATCCGCCTTGAGCTGCCGATTCTCAGCCAGAAGCGCCTCCATCTCTGCCTCCGCCTTCATCTTCGCCATCTTTGCCATCTCCGCCTCCATCAACGCCGCCTTCACGCTGCCGAGGTGCTCCGCGGGCTGCTCGCTGGCCTTGCCCGCCAGGGAGGCGGCGCCCTTCGCCCTGAACTCCGCCACGTTCTCCGGCTTCACCCACTCCGTGCAGCCGTCCGTCGGGCTCGTCTCCTTCTGCAGGCCCAGCTTGTGCGGCTCCCGCCAGCCCGCGTGCTTCTCTTCCAGCAGGGCCGCCAGCTGTGCCGCGGAGCGCTCCAGCACCAGCGCCTCGTTCTCGTTTGCCTTCAGCTCGGCCCCCTCTGCCGCACTCTTCGCCTCGTCCAGCAGACCCTCCGCCTTGGCGCTGATGCCCTCCAGCGCGCTCTCCACGTCGCCGCGCTGCATCTTGAACGTCTGGCTCAGCACGTCCAGGCCCTCCTGCTGCAGCGTGCCCAGGCTGCTCGTCATCTCTTGCAGGAAGCCGCCCAAGTCCGGCACCATGATGCCCGCCAAGCGGCCGGCCAGCGCAGCGGCCTTCAGCACTGTCGCGGCGACCTTCAGATATGGCACCGCCTTGACCAGAACCTCCTTTGGGCATTCCAGGATGAAGCCCTTGCCGTCGTTGGTGGCCGCTCGGGTCATGTCCACCTGGGATCAATGCAGACAGGGACGCTTAGTCTGCAAGATTGCCAACGCAGCACGGGAGGGGGGTGTTTGCTTGTAACTCCCCCCCCCCCCCCTTCCACCCGGGCGCGCAGGAATGGCAACATTGACATCCTTGCAGCAATCCCGCTATGGACTGCTCTGATTCGGCAACTGCCCCATCACAGTCCTTTTCCTTGAAACACCGGGGCATTCCCTAAGACCAAGAGGACGTATGGTGGAACATCCCCAATTACGGGTGCCGATCCAAGCTGAAGGACGCAATTTGTAAGAACTTGCCCTGCCCTTTTGCGTTTCACTTCAGGCACCGGCTTACAAGACCGGACCTTGGGTGGGATGGGGCTCAGCGTCCGTGGGCTGTACCCTCTTCAGATGTTTAAAGAAAGACCGGACATTAGCGTGGCGCGTGTTGCGAGTCATAGTAATATATGAGGCTGTAACTGGCCGAGGTATAGGCCATGCCTGGCTGCTTAGTACGACAACATGTGTCGTTTCATTTCTCCTGTATTGGTGTAATCTTCGTGCCATGACCACAACGTACTCGTAATGATTAACCCCAAATGCCTCACTCATGATAACTTTGCCGGCACCCCAAGTTTCATGGCAATTACTGGCGTACTTCAAAGCGTGTCGGCCCTGGCTGCGTTTTAGCTATCTGACAAACTGGCATCATCATAACCCGGCACAGACCACTAAAGCTCTGCCCTGCTAACCGTCAGGGCGTCGGCCCATTCCATTAACACGCGCTGCAGTAGCAGGGGCATGCCAAACAGATCAATACGCAGAACAGCCCTCACCGGGTCCACAAAGAAGACCGCCACCTGGTTGCTCATCCATGTCTTGGGGTAGAGCTTGCTGAGCATGCCGCCTTGCGACTGGTGGGGCAGCAGCAGCACCAGGGTGGGCACGCTCTTGGCGCCGTGGCTCAGCAGCGTGGTCATCATGCGCCCAAGCACGCTCAGCTGCTCCACGACGTGCAGGCCCTCAGTGCTCTGCTGTATCTGCTTCAGCGTCGCGTCGTCGTGGTCCACCTTGACGTTCAACGCTTCTAGCGTCGCGTCGTCCAGTGTCCTGCTGTCCAGGAAGGGGTGCTCCAGCACGCTGGCCATGCCGTTGGGGAAGTTTGCACAGCGCTGCCCCGGGTCCTTCACCAGCAGCTTCTCCACCAGGTCGAAGAGGGCCATCTTGTCCGGCCCATTCGTCGGATGTAGCTGGAGAAGACAAGAGCTGGCAATGCCTTCCTCCCAGTCCGCCAGCCGCTGCAGGTCCTCTGGGTCGGCGATGTCATCTGTGTGGTCGTCCATGTGCCAGAGGCTGCTGCCGCTGCCAAGGTGGAACAGTGTGACGCCAAAGCCCCAGAGGTCCTGCGCCTCATCCGCAGTGAGCTGCTCCATGATGGGGCCCACCACGTGCTCAGAGCGGCGCTCCTCCGCCGCAGCTTTGTCGCACTGAATGAGTAGCTTGGCCACCTCCGGGGCGCAGTGTGCGCTGCTGGGGCGCTTGTTGCCAAGGGGCTTCCCGATCTGGGCGGAGGGCAGAAGTGGCGGAGTCAGTGGGCCAAGCGGCCGGATGGGAATGGAGACTCCGAGAGTGGGGGCTGGGGTACATAGGAGCAATCCACAGCGAAAGGGAGGGGCAAACGGTTCAACATGCCACGGCACGGATCAGAAGAGGGCCGAGACGGTGCAGCAGGACAACGTGGACACACTAAGAGGGTAAAGGGCAACAGCATGGTAAAAGACTAAAAATCTTGGATGTTTTTTGCCCTAGCTGGGCTATTGGCTCGGTCAACAACCGTTTTAGGCTGTGCAGTGCGTGTTTCAGCGCCGCAATCAATTTCCCGTCTCCTCATCGGCGCTGATTGAGTATAGAGAATAGCATACAAAGGGAGAGATCAAGTGTATAGATGCATTATAATAAACGGCCCCTGAAAGTGTGGCGGAAGTACTTGCAAATACGTCTATATGAATAAGCGCATATTTTGGTGAAGTTTGTGCTACTAGGAGACGCTGATGTCAATGGCGACAGTAACTTGAGAAGGCCGCAGAGTATGTGCTGAGGTTAATTGACCGGATGCGATTCCAAACTCAGCCGCTATCATTCAAGGCTGCTCAAGTCTTCCAGGCGTGTGATGAGAGGAGGTCCCAACATCATCTCGTGTATCCATGGATTTGAGCCTGATAGAGCGTGGCCGACCCTCCATGTCGCCACTCAAAAGGTAAAGTGCGTTGGGTATTTGCAGGTGTCTAGTGATTGTGGTCAAGTACTGGTAGACCCCGATACAAAAACAGGGCATCTTCCGACCAAACATGGCATTCGATCCGAATGGTGCATACTGGGGCTATATCCAAGAGGGGGGGGGGGGGGGGGGGGGGGGGAGGGGCAACCCATGCGGGGCAGTGATTGCTATGTGACAGAGCGGTGAGCATTCCGGGGCAGCGGCATTGGCACCGAGGCGCACCACGGCAGCCACGTCCAGGTCGATGAGCTTGTAGGTGTCGCCACTGCGCATCACGTTGAGCGGCTTGATGTCGCCGTGGACGATGCCCCTCTTGTGGAAGTGATCCAGCGCGTTCGCCAGGTTGGTAGCGATGAAGCGCACCAGCGGCCAGTCGTCCCCAGCTGCCGCGCGGCCCTGCGTGATGGCGCTGCTGAGGCTGCGCTCTGCCTGCGGCATCACCAAGCAGAAGCAGTACTTGCTGTACTGGGCGTTGCGCCCAAAGTCCTTCCGCAAGTGCACCTCGACCCCGGGGGCCTCCGTGCGCAGCCGCTCCTCGATGCCCGCCGCCCCAGAGACCTCGGCAGCGAGGTGCACCCGCAGCACATTGACCACAAAGTCACTGCTGAGCTGGCGCTGCTGCCGGAGCGCCACCTCGCGCAGGAAGGAGTCGCCCTGCCGCATCAGCTTCAGCGCCACCAGCTTCCCGGCGGCGTGCGTATCCTCCGCCAGCAGCACCGTGCAGGTGGCGGAGCGGTGCGCCCCAGTAAGCACCCGGTACCGGCCCAGGAAGGCCAGCGCGTCGTCCATCTCTTTCCGGCATTCGCCGCATGCCTGCTGGTGTGCGCTGCGGCCATCCAGAGTCCAGCCATGCGCCAGCTCTTGGCGCACCTCCACCGCCTGGCGGACGCCCTCAGCTGCCCCTTTCAGTGACACGATGTCGTGCCAGGCGGCGAGCGCGACAGGGGTGGCAGCCACATTTGGCGAGCAAAAACCATTGCCACAAGGACCTCTGGCATTGACGATGCAGCAAACTGATGCGGCAGCTGCTGCTTGGAATCAGGTTCGGTCACCGCTGCCGGATGCGCCGCCAGCAGCGCCTCCACCACCTCCACCGGCGCCTTGTTCGCAGCTGCATAGTGCAGCGGCAGCCTGCCATCACCCCCTTTCCTGTCCTTCTCCGCCGCGCCGGCCTGGTGCGCCGCCAGCAGCGCCTCCACCACCTCCACCGGCGCCTTGTTCGCAGCTGCATAGTGCAGCGGCAGCCTGCCATCACTGTCCTTCTCCGCCACGCCGGCCTGGTGCGCCGCCAGCAGCGCCTCCACCACCTCCACCGACCCCTGGGTTGCAGCTGCCAGGTGCAGCGGCAGCCTGCCTTTACTGGTCTTCTTTTTCGCGCCGGCCTGGTGCGCCCGCAGCAACGCCTCCACTACCTCCACCGGCGCCTGGCTCAAAGCTGCCAACTGCAGCGGCAGGTTGCCATCCTTGTTCTTTTCCGCTGCGCCGACCGGGTGCGCCTGCAGCAGCAGCTCCACCACCTCCACCGGCGCCCGGGTCGCAGCAGCCCAGTGCAGCGGCAGGAAGCCCTTCCTGTCCTTCTCCGTCACGCCAGCCTGGTACGCCCGCAGCAGCGCCCCCACCATCTCCACCGACGCCTTGTTGGCAGCTGCCCGGTGCAGCGGTAGCCTGCCATCACTGTCCTTCTCCTTGGCGCCGGCCTGGTGCACCCGCAGCAGCGCCTCCACCACCTCCATCGGCGCCTGGTTCCCAGCTGCCCGGTGCAGCGGTAGCCTGCCATCACTGTCCTTCTCCGCCGCGCCGGCCTGGTGCGCCGCCAGCAGTGCCTCCACCACCGCCACCGATGCCTGATTCTCAGCTGCCCCGTGCAGCGGCAGCCTGCCCTTCCTGTCCTTCTTCGCCGCGCCGGCCTGGTGCGCCCGCAGCAGCGTCTCCACAACCTTTACCGACGCCTGCTTCTCAACTACCCAATGCAGCGGCAGGTAGCCTTGACTGCCCTTCTCCGCCGCGCCGGCTTCGTGAGCCCGTAGCAGCGCCTCCACCACCTCCATCGGCGCCTGGTTCCCAGCTGCCCGGTGCAGCGGCAGGTTGCCAATCCAATCTTTCTCCTTGGCGCCGGCCTGGTGCGCCGCCAGCAGCGCCTCCACTACCTCCACCGGAGCCTGCTTCTCAACTGCCAGGTGCAGCGGCAGGTTGCCAACACTGTCCTTCCTCTTGGCGCCGGCCTGGTGCGCCGCCAGCAGCGCCTCCACTACCTCCACCGGCGCCTGCTTCTCAGCTGCCCAGTGCAGCGGCAGCCTGCCATCACTTTCCTTCTCCTTGGCGCCGGCCTGGTGCGCCGCCAGCAGCGCCTCCACCACCTCCACCGGCGCCTGCTTCTCAGCTGCCAGGTGCAGCGGCAGCTTGCCCTTCCTGTCCTTCTTCGCCGCGCCGGCCTGGTGCGCCGCCAGCAGCGCCTCCACCACCTCCTCCGGCGCCTGCTTCTCAGCTGCCCAGTGCAGCGGGAGGGAGCCATTCCCATCCTTCTCTGCCGCGCCGGCCTGGTGCGCCGCCAGCAGCGCCTCCACCACCTCCACCGGCGCTTGGGTCTCAGCTGCCAGATGCAGCGGCAGGTCGCCATCACTGTCCTTCTCCGCCGCGCCAGCCTGGTGCGCCGCCAGCAGTGCCTCCACCACCTCCACCGGCGCCTGCTTCTCAGCTGCCCAGTGCAGCGGCAGCCTGCCATCACTGTCCTTCTCCGCCGCGCCAGCCTGGTGCGCCGCCAGCAGCGCCTCCACCACCTCCACCGGCGCCTTGTTCCAAGCTGCCAAGTGTATTGGCAGGTTGCCATCACTGTCCTTCTCCGCCGCGCCGGCCTGGTGCGCCGCCAGCAGCGCCTCCACCACCTCCACCGGCGCCTTGTTCCCAGCTGCGCAGTGCAGCGGCAGGTCGCCATCACTGTCCTTCTCCGCCGCGCCGGCCTGGTGCGCCACCAGCAGCGCCTCCACCACCTCCACCGGCGCCTTGTTCACAGCTGCCAGGTGCAGCGGCAGGTTGCCAAACCTGTCCTTCTCCGCCGCGCCGGCCTGGTGCGCCACCAGCAGCACCTCCACCACCTCCACCGGCGCCTTGTTCGCAGCTGCCCGGTGCAGCGGCAGCCTGCCATCACTGTCCTTCTCCGCCGCGCCGGCCTGGTGCGCCGCCAGCAGCGCCTCCACCACCTCCACCGGCGCCTTGCTCTCCACTGCCCAGTGCAGCGGCAGGTTGCCATCACTGTCCTGCTCGGCTGCGCCGGCCTGGTGCGCCGCCAGCAGCGCCTTCACCACCTCCACCGGCGCCTGGTACCCAGCTGCCCAGTGCAGCGGCAGCTTGCCATCACTGCCCTTCTCCGCCGCGCCGGCCTGGTGCGCCACCAGCAGCGCCTCCACCACCTCCACCGGCGCCTTGTTCACAGCTGCCAGGTGCAGCGGCAGGTTGCCAAACCTGTCCTTCTCCGCCGCGCCGGCCTGGTGCGCCACCAGCAGCACCTCCACCACCTCCACCGGCGCCTTGTTCGCAGCTGCCCGGTGCAGCGGCAGCCTGCCATCACTGTCCTTCTCCGCCGCGCCGGCCTGGTGCGCCGCCAGCAGCGCCTCCACCACCTCCACCGGCGCCTTGCTCTCCACTGCCCGGTGCAGCGGCAGCCTGCCATCACTGTCCTTCTCCGCCGCGCCGGCCTGGTGCGCCGCCAGCAGCGCCTCCACCACCTCTACCGGCGCCTTGTTCCCAGCTGCTCGGTGCAGCGGCAGTCTGCCATCACTGTCCTTCTCCGCCGCGCCGGCCTGGTGCGCCGCCAGCAGCGCCTCCACCACCTCCACAGGCGCCTCCTTTGCAGCTGCATAGTGCAGCGGCAGCAAGCCACCACTGTCCTTCTCCTTGGCGCCGGCCTGGTGCGCGGCCAGCAGCGCCTCCACCACCTCCACCGGCGCCTGACTTGCAGCTGCCAGGTGCAGCGGCAGCCTGCCATCACTGTCCTTCTCCGCCGCGCCGGCCGGGTGCGCTCCCAGCAGCGCCTCAACCACCTCTACCGGCGCCTGCGTCACAGCTGCCCAGTGCAGCGGCAGGTTGCCATCACTGTCCTGCTCGGCTGCGGCAGCCTGGTGCGCCGCCAGCAGCGCCTCCACCACCTCCACAGGCGCCTGGGTCCCAGCTGCCCAGTGCAGCGGCAGCCTGCCACCACTGTCCCTCTCCGCCGCGCCGGCCTGGTGCGCGGCCAGCAGCGCCTCCACCACCTCCACCGGCGCCTGCTTCGCAGCTGCATAGTGCAGCGGCAGCAAGCCACCACTGTCCTTCTCCTTGGCGCCGGCCTGGTGCGCGGCCAGCAGCGCCTCCACCACCTCCACCGGCGCCTGACTTGCAGCTGCCAGGTGCAGCGGCAGCCTGCCATCACTGTCCTTCTCCGCCGCGCCGGCCGGGTGCGCTCCCAGCAGCGCCTCAACCACCTCTACCGGCGCCTGCGTCACAGCTGCCCAGTGCAGCGGCAGCCTGCCCTTCCTGTCCTTCTCCGCCGCGCCGGCCTGGTGCGCCGCCAGCAGCGCCTCCACCACCTCCGCCGGCGCCTTGTTCTCAGCTGCCCAGTGCAGCGGCAGCCTGCCATCACTGTCCTTCTCCGCTGCGCCGGCCTGGTGCGCCGCCAGCAGCGCCTCCACCACCTCCACCGGCGCCTGGGTCCCAGCTGTCAGGTGCAGCGGCAGCCTGCCATCATTGTCCTCCGCTGCGCCGGCCTGGTGCACCCGCAGCAGCGCCTCCACCACCTCCACCGGCGCCTTGTTCGCAGCTGCCAGGTGCAGCGGCAGGTTGCCCTTCCTGTCCTTCTCCGCCGCGCCGGCCTGGTGCGCCGCCAGCAGCGCCTCCACCACCTCCACCGGCGCCTTGCTCGCAGCTGCCCGGTGCAGCGGCAGCCTACCATTCCCGTCCTTCGCGTTGGCGCCGGCCTGGTGCGCCCGCAGCAGCGCCTCCACCACCTCCACCGGCGCCTTGTTCGCAGCTGCCAGGTGCAGCGGCAGCTTGTCATACTTGCCCTTCTCCGCCGCGCCGGCCTGGTGCGCCAGTAGCAGCGCCTCCACCACCTCCACCGGCGCCTTGTTCTCAGCTGCCCGGTGCAGCGGCACCCTGCCATCACTGTCCTTCTCCGCCGCCGCTTGCGGGTCTGCCTCGAGGTGTGGCAGCACCTGCCGCCAGTCCGCTTCGCCACTCCACTTCCCGCACTTTTCCACCCATCTTTGGTCGTCCCCCATGGCCACCCCCTGGGGGCACCCAGCCACCTTCCACCCCCTCCTGCTGCTCCTCAAGCCCCCCACAACGGCCCCGGCGATCACCAGCCACGCCGGTGTGAGTGTGTTACACAGCTCCGCGCCCGCACACGGGCGCGCGGTGTCGTGGTTGGGGGTGAGTGCTTTCCCTGTGAACCGGTGGTGGCAGTGCTACGAAGAGCTCAGACGCTCAAATTATCCGGTGACTCGGGTAAGTTACGGCATCCAATAGGATGCTGCTCTTCACCTGGATGCATTCAGGAGACTAGCTCCCACCTCGGTGAAAGGCTGGGAAACAAAAAGTAGGACACGTCGCGGCGGCGGCACAGAAGCGCATGCCGCTTGCCGCCCGCGGGATAATTTATTATATTGGTCGGTGATCGAGCGCGCGGTGCGCCCCGCGCCGTAATCGTGCTGCTCGCCCGCCACCGACAAAAGCAAGACATGCCCTGTCGACGATTCAGACTTCCCACGCCGCCCGTGTGACCAACATCATCTGCCCCTGCTGACGATTGTGACGGCGGCGGGTGACGATGCGCGCACCGGCGTCGATGGCGACGACGACGGTATTTGCCGAGCGATAGATCGGTGCCCAGTAACGGCAGCCCTCTCGCCACTCCCCGACCCTAAAATCCGCCGAGGAACTGTCGTTTACATGACTGTACTGCGTGTCCGTCCACCTGCCAGGACTCAACGCAGCGACTTCCAAGAGCCCAAGCCCTTCCACTTCGCCGTCACCACGGGCACGGGGGTGGGATACCCTTCCCCCCCGCCCCCTCCCCACGGTGAAGGGTGGGCTGGGCAAAGGCCTCCTACAACAGGGCAGCTCAGGCTCGTAGCACGGCAAGGGGGGGGGGGGGGGGGGAGGTCGAGGCAGGAGAGCCGTGTTCTCCGTTCGTTCACTCCCTCAGCAAAGCGGAATGTTGTCGCGCAACACAGCAGTTCTTCATTGTGAACTTTATAATGCAAAGATAGAACCAATGATGTGTGTGTGTGTGTGTGTGTGTGTGTGTGCCTGTACCAACGGTTGATAGATACCATTAAGAATATGATGTATAAACCACCATCAGGTGCACTGAACTAGCTGGGTGGGGGCATTCGCTGATGATGAGCACACCCGCGTGACGACACTCACACAAAGCACAGCGCCACCAATGCATTTGGGCGCGCTGTGGGCCGCTGTTTCTGACGTCATGGCAAAAAGAAAGGGAGCAACCACGTTAATTTATCAGGATACACCGCAAACACGGCATGGAACAATCTCCGGCTCCGTTGCGCATGCTTAGCAAAGCAGCACAGTAGTTCTTCACTGCACAACACAACAGTTCTTCATTGTGAACTTTATAATGCAAAATAGAACCAATGACATGTGTGTTTGTGTGTGTGTGTGTGTGTGTGTGTGTGTGTGTGTGTGTGTGTTTGGTGTCTTTGGTGCTCCGTAACGGGTAATAGATATCACTTACAAAAATTGGTATTAACCACCATCAGGTGCACCAAATTAGCTGGGTGGGGCCATTTGTTGCTGGTGAGCACACCCACGTGACGACACTCTCACAAAACACAGCGCCACCAATGCATTTGGGCGCGCTGTGGGCCGCTGTTTCTGACGTCATGGCAAAAAGAAAGGGAACAACCACGTTTATCAGGATACACCGCAAACACAGCATGGAACAATCTCCGGCTCGGTGGCGCATCCTTAGCAACAATGCAGCATACTAGATAGACGCCGTGACCCATGAGCCCAGTAGCGCCTGCAATGTGACGCTACTCACCTGAGGGTGTAGGTGGGCAGCTGGGAAGGGCATTCTTTCTTGGGGTGAGGAGGCTTGGACCGGAAAAGATGGCATGCAGCGGGCCGCCCTGCCGGCACTGCACGAAAAGCGCGTGCTTGTGAACTCCTAAGAGGGCTGCCAGCCGGCCAATGCTTCCCAACTATTGTAAACAGTAATTTAACCTATTTTGCACCGTGGAATTCATTTTGCACCGTAGGGTTTGTTTATACCCTAGTTCCCGGGTTTACTATCAGTACTTAAGACTCACTGGTGATGTAGCTTGGGTTTGTAGACCTTGGGTGCAGTGCAGCATTCATTAGCATGAAGGCCAGCCGCGACGCATATCCAATGTTGGTTTTGGAGCATTTTGTCCAAAACGGGACAAGATGAGGCAATGAAATCAATATTTATAATGATTATTACATCTAGCGGCTAGCTAGCCACAAGACGTTGCTAATAGTTTATTCGTTGAGCATCCCCAACTCAAGCAAGTCCTTCTTCGTGGCTGCGTTAAACTGGACGACTCCGCCGGGTTTGCGTTGCGCTGGGGTGGTTGACATGACGTGGACGCATTTGTTTCGTGGCTGGCTGATTTGCCACCCAGTTTGCGCATATGTCTTCACGACTTGGACGCTTTTACCGTACCACTTCTTTTTGACCATGGTGCCGTCCTCGTTGAACACCTCTCGACTTCCCGACGCGTCGTGGATGGCCTTCGCGTACGATAGGGGGACAGCTTCAACAAGCTTCCAAGGAAGCGTCAGGCACTTCTCCCAGCTTGTGTCAACTGGCTTGTTCCCTCCTTTTGGCTGCGCGTACAACCATAGGGGCATGAGGGGTTTGCCCTTTGCATCGGCATGGAAGGGCTCGTATACGGCCACGGTCAACGTGTCTTCGGTAGTCTCGCGCGACTTCACAAGCCCGATGACGAATCTCGACTCCCAATCACCAAGCAAGAGTTTCGGGACACGTGTCTTCCTCATGCACCTGACGATGGCCAAGACCGCGAGCTATGTTAGTCCCGAGCGAGACACCACGCCATTTTTGTCCCAGTTGGGACAAAATAACAAGCAAGGTAGATGAACCAAATTGTTTTGTCCCGTAAAGGACATACAAAAATGACAAACAATGGGACTCACATCGGAGACGTCGATGACAACGAGGTTCGAGCCCTTTGCATCGCTGGGCGATGTGTTGTCATGAAGCCTCTCCTTGGCGCCGGCGTGAACTCCCCGGAAGGCGCTGTCATCTTGAAGCACTTGAGCACGAACCTCGGCTTCAACGCGAGCGGCTTCGGCATTGTTGAGGTCTGCGTTGGTAGCCATCTTGTGACGTGCCTCGGCGGGCGCGGCCTGCTCGTGCTCGCGCAAGAAGTCGTCAACTTCCTCTTTCCGTTGCGGCCAGAACCCGGAGAAAGCTGCCGAAGGAGCAGTTTGCATCTCATCCAAGTCGTCGAGCAGGTTCTTCCAGCTCTCGCGCTCGACTGGGGAGAAGTGCCACTGGACCGCCAGGTCCGTGATGTACGACCTGACCTTCTTGAAATCATCCAAGTACCTCTGGACCTTCACCGCGTCGGGCTTCTTTTTGTCGCAGAGAGCGTACAAAAGGGGCCGGCCCGCACGAATCTCGGGCGTCCCGGTTGGCGCGCACTTCAAGATCTGCACGGGCTCAGAAAGCGGTGTGTTGGACCACAAGGCAGTGCGCAACGAGCCGCCAGACGCGGCGGCGTCGTCACGGGTGAACTCGAATTTGTGCGGCTTACTGATGTCCTGAATGTGGTCTTGGAAATGGGGCCTTAACCACTCAGAGAAGTCGAGGGAGAATGAGAGCTCAACAATCTCCGGAGTGGGCGAGAATGCCTTCGCCACCAAGTCAAGAAAGGCCTCGATTGTGTAGGCGGAGCTGCGAGATAGCGCAAGACTGATGCGGCTGAAGATCTGGTCAACCCGTTCGTGAGTGTGCCCGACAGGCAAGAAGACCAAATGAATGACGTCGCAGATGCCGATAGACACAAGCCAATTGCAGAGGGCCGCCACGTTCCTATTCTTGTCCTCCCTGACGGTGTTGTCCATCTAGATTCTAATGTACGGAATCTTTCTACCACGGTGTTGAATTTCCTGCATCGCAGACCAGATTTCATCAGTCCATGGCTACCGGACAACCACGGCGAACCTATCGGGAGGCTAACGAGCTCACCTTCATGATCGTGATCCATATTAGAGTGCACGTCGTGGACGAATCGTGGGGGATGGTGTTGGTGTAGTAGTAGATGTCGTCCGGGCGGTATCCGTCGTACTTCACACAGGTGAGGTGGTACTTGAGGAGCATGTCGGGCTTCACAGTCTTGGGGATGCGAACCCAGTGAGGCAGCAGGGTCTTCGCGGAGTCCATGCTATCAATTTCGAAGAAGAAGAAGCCTTGCTGCGATCATGTAAGGTTATCCTGGGCTTCTGTTGTTTTCGGCTTGCTAATTATGTCGCCATCGCACGTTCGACCCAACAGCCCCCAATTGCAAAAGTTGGCACGAGCGACGCACCCCCTCGCCTTGCTGCCGCATAGTCGCAGCCGGCCTCAAATGAAGCGACGCCAGTCGCCAAGGTGGACGGCCTTGCTGTGATGTGAGGCTATGGGATATAGGCTCATGTAGTTTCCGGCTTGCTAATTTTGTCGCCATCGCACGTTCCACCCACAGCCCCCGAGCGACGCACCCCCTCGCCTTGCTGCCGACGAGTCGCAGCCGGCTCGCAAGAGGCGCCGGGAGTCGCCAAGGTGGGTGACCTTACTGCGATGCTGTAAGGCTATGCTAGGTTGTTTCGTTAGTTTCCGACTTGCTAATTATGTCGCCATCGCACGTTCGTCCGACAGCCCCCGAGTGCAAAAGCTGGCACGAGCGACGCACCACCTCGCCTTGCTACCGACGAGTCGCAGCCGGCTTGCAAGAGGCGCCGCGAGTCGCAAAGGTGGGCGGCCTTTCTGCGAGGTAAGGCTATGCTGGGCTGTTTCAGTTTTCGGCTTGCTAATGATAATGTCGCCATCGCACATTCGACCCACAGCCCCCGAGTGCAAAAGCTGGCACAAGCGACGCATCTTCTCGCCCCCGCCAACGAGTCGCAGCCGCCCTCAAAAGAAGCGACGCACGTCGCCAAGGTGGTCGGCCTTGCTGCAACATAATGTTGTTGTCCACCTTTGCATTTTTATGGCTTGCTACTTATGTCGCCATCGCACGTTCGACCCAACAGCCCCCGAGCGACGCACCCCCTCGCCTTGCTGCCGCATAGTCGCAGCCGGCCTCAAATGAAGCGACGCCAGTCGCCAAGGTGGACGGCCTTGCTGTGATGTGAGGCTATGGGATATAGGCTCATGTAGTTTCCGGCTTGCTAATTTTGTCGCCATCGCACGTTCCACCCACAGCCCCCGAGCGACGCACCCCCTCGCCTTGCTGCCGACGAGTCGCAGCCGGCTCGCAAGAGGCGCCGGGAGTCGCCAAGGTGGGTGACCTTACTGCGATGCTGTAAGGCTATGCTAGGTTGTTTCGTTAGTTTCCGACTTGCTAATTATGTCGCCATCGCACGTTCGTCCGACAGCCCCCGAGTGCAAAAGCTGGCACGAGCGACGCACCACCTCGCCTTGCTACCGACGAGTCGCAGCCGGCTTGCAAGAGGCGCCGCGAGTCGCAAAGGTGGGCGGCCTTTCTGCGAGGTAAGGCTATGCTGGGCTGTTTCAGTTTTCGGCTTGCTAATGATAATGTCGCCATCGCACATTCGACCCACAGCCCCCGAGTGCAAAAGCTGGCACAAGCGACGCATCTCCTCGCCCCCGCCAACGAGTCGCAGCCGCCCTCAAAAGAAGCGACGCACGTCGCCAAGGTGGTCGGCCTTGCTGCGACATAATGGTGTTGTCCACCTTTGCATTTTTATGGCTTGCTACTTATGTCGCCATCGCACGTTCGACCCAACAGCCCCCGAGCGACGCACCCCCTCGCCTTGCTGCCGCATAGTCGCAGCCGGCCTCAAATGAAGCGACGCCAGTCGCCAAGGTGGACGGCCTTGCTGTGATGTGA
Source organism: Tetraselmis striata (assembly GCA_006384855.1). Lineage (NCBI taxonomy): Eukaryota > Viridiplantae > Chlorophyta > Chlorodendrophyceae > Chlorodendrales > Chlorodendraceae > Tetraselmis > Tetraselmis striata. Next base: position 50,192 of record VCJN01000037.1, on the reverse strand, counting down.
GGCTATGGGATATAGGCTCATGTAGTTTCCGGCTTGCTAATTTTGTCGCCATCGCACGTTCCACCCACAGCCCCCGAGCGACGCACCCCCTCGCCTTGCTGCCGACGAGTCGCAGCCGGCTCGCAAGAGGCGCCGGGAGTCGCCAAGGTGGGTGACCTTACTGCGATGCTGTAAGGCTATGCTAGGTTGTTTCGTTAGTTTCCGACTTGCTAATTATGTCGCCATCGCACGTTCGTCCGACAGCCCCCGAGTGCAAAAGCTGGCACGAGCGACGCACCACCTCGCCTTGCTACCGACGAGTCGCAGCCGGCTTGCAAGAGGCGCCGCGAGTCGCAAAGGTGGGCGGCCTTTCTGCGAGGTAAGGCTATGCTGGGCTGTTTCAGTTTTCGGCTTGCTAATGATAATGTCGCCATCGCACATTCGACCCACAGCCCCCGAGTGCAAAAGCTGGCACAAGCGACGCATCTCCTCGCCCCCGCCAACGAGTCGCAGCCGCCCTCAAAAGAAGCGACGCACGTCGCCAAGGTGGTCGGCCTTGCTGCGACATAATGGTGTTGTCCACCTTTGCATTTTTATGGCTTGCTACTTATGTCGCCATCGCACGTTCGACCCAACAGCCCCCGAGCGACGCACCCCCTCGCCTTGCTGCCGCATAGTCGCAGCCGGCCTCAAATGAAGCGACGCCAGTCGCCAAGGTGGACGGCCTTGCTGTGATGTGAGGCTATGGGATATAGGCTCATGTAGTTTCCGGCTTGCTAATTTTGTCGCCATCGCACGTTCCACCCACAGCCCCCGAGCGACGCACCCCCTCGCCTTGCTGCCGACGAGTCGCAGCCGGCTCGCAAGAGGCGCCGGGAGTCGCCAAGGTGGGTGACCTTACTGCGATGCTGTAAGGCTATGCTAGGTTGTTTCGTTAGTTTCCGACTTGCTAATTATGTCGCCATCGCACGTTCGTCCGACAGCCCCCGAGTGCAAAAGCTGGCACGAGCGACGCACCACCTCGCCTTGCTACCGACGAGTCGCAGCCGGCTTGCAAGAGGCGCCGCGAGTCGCAAAGGTGGGCGGCCTTTCTGCGAGGTAAGGCTATGCTGGGCTGTTTCAGTTTTCGGCTTGCTAATGATAATGTCGCCATCGCACATTCGACCCACAGCCCCCGAGTGCAAAAGCTGGCACAAGCGACGCATCTCCTCGCCCCCGCCAACGAGTCGCAGCCGCCCTCAAAAGAAGCGACGCACGTCGCCAAGGTGGTCGGCCTTGCTGCGACATAATGGTGTTGTCCACCTTTGCATTTTTATGGCTTGCTACTTATGTCGCCATCGCACGTTCGACCCAACAGCCCCCGAGCGACGCACCCCCTCGCCTTGCTGCCGCATAGTCGCAGCCGGCCTCAAATGAAGCGACGCCAGTCGCCAAGGTGGACGGCCTTGCTGTGATGTGAGGCTATGGGATATAGGCTCATGTAGTTTCCGGCTTGCTAATTTTGTCGCCATCGCACGTTCCACCCACAGCCCCCGAGCGACGCACCCCCTCGCCTTGCTGCCGACGAGTCGCAGCCGGCTCGCAAGAGGCGCCGGGAGTCGCCAAGGTGGGTGACCTTACTGCGATGCTGTAAGGCTATGCTAGGTTGTTTCGTTAGTTTCCGACTTGCTAATTATGTCGCCATCGCACGTTCGTCCGACAGCCCCCGAGTGCAAAAGCTGGCACGAGCGACGCACCACCTCGCCTTGCTACCGACGAGTCGCAGCCGGCTTGCAAGAGGCGCCGCGAGTCGCAAAGGTGGGCGGCCTTTCTGCGAGGTAAGGCTATGCTGGGCTGTTTCAGTTTTCGGCTTGCTAATGATAATGTCGCCATCGCACATTCGACCCACAGCCCCCGAGTGCAAAAGCTGGCACAAGCGACGCATCTCCTCGCCCCCGCCAACGAGTCGCAGCCGCCCTCAAAAGAAGCGACGCACGTCGCCAAGGTGGTCGGCCTTGCTGCGACATAATGGTGTTGTCCACCTTTGCATTTTTATGGCTTGCTACTTATGTCGCCATCGCACGTTCGACCCAACAGCCCCCGAGCGACGCACCCCCTCGCCTTGCTGCCGCATAGTCGCAGCCGGCCTCAAATGAAGCGACGCCAGTCGCCAAGGTGGACGGCCTTGCTGTGATGTGAGGCTATGGGATATAGGCTCATGTAGTTTCCGGCTTGCTAATTTTGTCGCCATCGCACGTTCCACCCACAGCCCCCGAGCGACGCACCCCCTCGCCTTGCTGCCGACGAGTCGCAGCCGGCTCGCAAGAGGCGCCGGGAGTCGCCAAGGTGGGTGACCTTACTGCGATGCTGTAAGGCTATGCTAGGTTGTTTCGTTAGTTTCCGACTTGCTAATTATGTCGCCATCGCACGTTCGTCCGACAGCCCCCGAGTGCAAAAGCTGGCACGAGCGACGCACCACCTCGCCTTGCTACCGACGAGTCGCAGCCGGCTTGCAAGAGGCGCCGCGAGTCGCAAAGGTGGGCGGCCTTTCTGCGAGGTAAGGCTATGCTGGGCTGTTTCAGTTTTCGGCTTGCTAATGATAATGTCGCCATCGCACATTCGACCCACAGCCCCCGAGTGCAAAAGCTGGCACAAGCGACGCATCTCCTCGCCCCCGCCAACGAGTCGCAGCCGCCCTCAAAAGAAGCGACGCACGTCGCCAAGGTGGTCGGCCTTGCTGCGACATAATGGTGTTGTCCACCTTTGCATTTTTATGGCTTGCTACTTATGTCGCCATCGCACGTTCGACCCAACAGCCCCCGAGCGACGCACCCCCTCGCCTTGCTGCCGCATAGTCGCAGCCGGCCTCAAATGAAGCGACGCCAGTCGCCAAGGTGGACGGCCTTGCTGTGATGTGAGGCTATGGGATATAGGCTCATGTAGTTTCCGGCTTGCTAATTTTGTCGCCATCGCACGTTCCACCCACAGCCCCCGAGCGACGCACCCCCTCGCCTTGCTGCCGACGAGTCGCAGCCGGCTCGCAAGAGGCGCCGGGAGTCGCCAAGGTGGGTGACCTTACTGCGATGCTGTAAGGCTATGCTAGGTTGTTTCGTTAGTTTCCGACTTGCTAATTATGTCGCCATCGCACGTTCGTCCGACAGCCCCCGAGTGCAAAAGCTGGCACGAGCGACGCACCACCTCGCCTTGCTACCGACGAGTCGCAGCCGGCTTGCAAGAGGCGCCGCGAGTCGCAAAGGTGGGCGGCCTTTCTGCGAGGTAAGGCTATGCTGGGCTGTTTCAGTTTTCGGCTTGCTAATGATAATGTCGCCATCGCACATTCGACCCACAGCCCCCGAGTGCAAAAGCTGGCACAAGCGACGCATCTCCTCGCCCCCGCCAACGAGTCGCAGCCGCCCTCAAAAGAAGCGACGCACGTCGCCAAGGTGGTCGGCCTTGCTGCAACATAATGTTGTTGTCCACCTTTGCATTTTTATGGCTTGCTACTTATGTCGCCATCGCACGTTCGACCCAACAGCCCCCGAGCGACGCACCCCCTCGCCTTGCTGCCGCATAGTCGCAGCCGGCCTCAAATGAAGCGACGCCAGTCGCCAAGGTGGACGGCCTTGCTGTGATGTGAGGCTATGGGATATAGGCTCATGTAGTTTCCGGCTTGCTAATTTTGTCGCCATCGCACGTTCCACCCACAGCCCCCGAGCGACGCACCCCCTCGCCTTGCTGCCGACGAGTCGCAGCCGGCTCGCAAGAGGCGCCGGGAGTCGCCAAGGTGGGTGACCTTACTGCGATGCTGTAAGGCTATGCTAGGTTGTTTCGTTAGTTTCCGACTTGCTAATTATGTCGCCATCGCACGTTCGTCCGACAGCCCCCGAGTGCAAAAGCTGGCACGAGCGACGCACCACCTCGCCTTGCTACCGACGAGTCGCAGCCGGCTTGCAAGAGGCGCCGCGAGTCGCAAAGGTGGGCGGCCTTTCTGCGAGGTAAGGCTATGCTGGGCTGTTTCAGTTTTCGGCTTGCTAATGATAATGTCGCCATCGCACATTCGACCCACAGCCCCCGAGTGCAAAAGCTGGCACAAGCGACGCATCTCCTCGCCCCCGCCAACGAGTCGCAGCCGCCCTCAAAAGAAGCGACACACGTCGCCAAGGTGGTCGGCCTTGCTGCGACATAATGGTGTTGTCCACCTTTGCATTTTTATGGCTTGCTACTTATGTCGCCATCGCGCGTTCAACCTACCCACATCCCCCCGACTGCTAGCTGCACGAGCGACGTACCCCCTCGCCTTGCTGCCGCATAGTCGCAACCGGCCTCAAAAGAAGCGACGCAAGTCGCAAGGTGGGCGGCCTTGCTGCAATGTATCCGTTGGTTCAACCGCAGGTGACTGCTACCAGCACGCGGAAATTGTTTGAGGAGGGGCAGCATACCTTTGTAGCCGCCGAGGCATACAAGAATCGCCAATTAGTAGAGAGGCCTGAGATTACCGACTTGACCGCTTTGTAGTCGGCATATTCAGTGTGGCCGTCTTCGGCAGGAAGCCAGTGACCGATATGGTGTGGTTGTACCTCAGCCCCAGCAGGGGTGGGCCGTGTGGCCCCTGCAACTGCCGTGTCGGAACGCTTAGCGCTGCCTTGCATACCGGGGCTGCATGCGGCACCCTCTTTAGACGCCACTACTTCGGCCAAAGACGCAGGGGGGCGCTGGCCACCCCTCCTTAACGACTCTTCCAAGGTCGCAACATCACGCAAGGCTGCTTCACGCGAGGAGACGGGCATACCCGACGGCAGACCCGATACAACTTGTTGCCATCTCGAGAACTTCCCTACTCAACATTCCCTCATGATCTTGAACGAGTTCCCGCACCTCCCCAAGTGCAGCGCGAAGTTCGTGTATAGCCCGCAATGGGGAACCCATACTGACCCCGCAGCCCTACTTCCTACTTGTTTCAGCGAGAACTGTTAGACAGGTGTGGGAGGCGGAGAACTGCCTCGACTTCGCGGCAACCTACCTACCTACCTACCTACCTACCTTCGGAGAACCTGCCTCGACCCGCCGCCTTTGCCTCGTTCCGCCGCCACCAAGTGATCATGTACTTTGTGCCAGTACACGCGACCCTAAAAACCAGCACAGGGTTTAAAGCTAGTAAATTGTCCCATTTTCAGTGAGTCATAAGTGAAGTATAGTGGCCTCTACCGTTTACGCTATAATCTTGTCCCATTCCCCTTGATCACCATCAGCTTCTCAAGGTCGCTTGTTAGCCTACAGTCCGTTCTATCATCAGGCCAAAACTCCAGGTCGGTATCAATCATCTCTTTGTGGATTCTGCACATATCAATCCATCGCCGTACATTTTGGGAAACCTGGCGGACCGCCAGACGCATCTTTTTTTTCACGTTGGGATTTGCCTCACAAATGATGATGACCTCCTTACCGGCTGCATTGCAACCTTCAGGGGCCGTTCCGGCGACCACGGCATCGACATCGCCACACCATGCATCCTCGTCAATCTGGAAATTATACCCAATACATACAATTTTTCCGTCGACCAGCCACCTCCGAATAGCCTCACCCACGTCTCCCTCGATAGCATTGGAGTGCATTTTTCCATTCTCTTTCAGCTTCGCGGTGCTGCCTGAAAGTGCTTTAAGGGCAGCTTCTGTGCGGTGATCCATTTTTGCAACAACATTCTTGAGCTCCTGTACGGCTGCTGAGAGAGTAGCTTCTTGCCAAGGCGACGCAACTTCGACTCTCTGCTGTGTACTTGGCTCAAAGTTGGCCATGCTCTCTGTGAGGTAATTCCTGGAAATATCATAGCCCAGACGCACACGAAGCCATGGCATGGATTCAAGGCATTGAAGAATGTGATAGAAGTCGTCCCTATTCGCGGGTGCCATACGATTGTCAGCCAAGTCCAGATAGATACAAGTCTCCGCGACGCCCCTGGGCAGCTTGCGTCTTCAGCTTGGTGAAGAGGGCTTTGACCGTGTTTGGATCGATTGCCAAACCACTGAGGCTCACAAAGCTGACTGCAGAATCTCGCATGGCTGCCTCAACCTGGCTGCATAGGTCGTCCAGGGGCACATGGATGGGCCGGCCATCTGGGCCGCGCCGCCAACCTCCCAGTGATGCCATAATCGTGTCCGCTCGTGCTGTCACTACACATGAAAACGTGACACGTCATGGAAACCATTGCGTGAAAACTTTAGAATGGAATTGTAAGAATGTACTCCTCTTGGCGACTCGTAACGACCGCGTGTCCACGCAAAAGACGTCGAGAAAGCTATCCCGATCCTTCATAGAACCTCTCCCTCATCGGAGAAACCTTTGTAAGCACGAAAATGCTGGAATAATAGCCGCTCCAGCTTTTTACTCTCTGTCTCGTAAATCATGGGACCCCACAATAAACGAGTAGCGAGAAAGGGCCCTATCTTCAACACATTTCTGGCTTCCTGCCACCACCTGCCCTGCCACAGGACCCAGGAAGCAGCTGCAACGGCACAAACCCCACCGATCCAAGCCCTAGAGTTGCCCTAGGTGTGGGCGGTCGGGCGTGGTCAATGGTACTCGTGTAAGGGTTGCATGCCTATTGGCTAGCCGTGTGGGTCAGGGCCGGGGTGCAGTAACCCGGGCGGCCCTATCTTTCAACACTTTCGACATTTCCGCCGAGCCCGCCCTCCTTGCTGTGCTCGCCGCTCTATCCGCCTTGGTACTGCGCGCCCCCCCCCCCCCCCCCCCCCCCCCCCTCCGGTTCCGAGTCCGCGAGTCCGTATGCTGGGCTGGGGGACGCTTGATGAGTGGGTGATGACGGCGGACGAGGGCGGGATCTCGGGCCCGGGGGGGGGGGGGGGGGGGGGGGGGGGGGGGAGCGGGGCGGGGGGGGGCTGAACCTTGCAACTTCGTAGCACCTACTTGCTACCAGTTCAGCCACTCGTCGTCCTGATCTATGTAGGCAGGGTTCAGCTCGTCCTCGCCATGTTCCCCATCCTCCTTTTCCTCCTTCTCTATCTCGTCCTCGCCTTCCTCACTGTCGCTGCTATCAAAAACGCGCATTTCGTCACGCGCATCTTGGCGCTCGCGCGCACTTGAATCTTGCCCTGCGGCGATCTTAGCGTCCGCAACCTTGACGTGGGCACCTAGCACACTTAGCTCAGCTTCAGCCACGGCTTCGGCTAACTCTGTCTTGCGGCACTTGGCGTTCGCTACCTCCTCCTCTGCCTTGTTTACTTGCTGCTCCTTCTTTTCTTCTGCCTTCGCTGCTGTCTCCAAGGCAGCGCCAGCCCTCTGCAAAGTTGCTGGCCTCACCTTCTTGGGTAGCTTGGGTTCGGGCTGGCCGCCTGCTGCAGCCTGCAAGGCTCCTTGGAGCGTTGCATGCGCGGGGTTGTCAGGGCTCTCTTCTGCGCTGAGGGTTGCAGTCAGCGCGCACTCCGCCGCAATAACCCTGGTGTGCCCGCTGGATAAAAATCCACACATAAATGTAAGATGATAATTGCAAGTTTCCCATGCCATATTTTGAGCTGGTAAAAGTCGCTAAGTGCAAGCTAGCTTACTCACCTGAAGTTGTCAATGATCAGCAATATTTTGCCTGTGCGGCGTAGTTCCTCTGTGTAGGGCAGGAACACCGTCTCTACCCAGTAGTGGTAGAGGTCGCCGTCCATCCACGCATTCTTCTGTGTTGTAAGCTCGGCGTCCCTCAGAATGGTGTTTGATAAGTCTAGCTTGTCCCACCAATCTGGCATGTTTTTCCCCTTCACAATAAAAAGAGGTGGAAGCTGTGTGCCATCAGCGACAATGACAGATAGAATAGTGATGGAGAACCGCGATGCGTTCTGCAACGTGTGTGTACATTTGGCCCCCTTCCTGGTGATGACCCGCTCCACTCTCCCATCAGGTCTAAAAGAGGTCTCATCTAGATTGAAGATTCGGCTAGGATCTAGCGGACCATGTTCTTTCTCAAATTCAGCGATGGCATTGTATAGTGTGAGCATATCCTTTCTGGTTACAAGCCATCGCTTGGGGTCAAAGCGGTCAGCTACCCGCGCTCGCGGCTCAGGGTGGCGGCGCATGAAACCGCGAAACCATTTTCTAGACATCTTCCCTCGTTTGATCCAGATCTTGGCGACAGGGTCTATCATAGCCACGGCTTTTAATGATGTCCAGTGCGTGCTTCTTGACGGCTCGCTTGCTTAGCGCCAGCCCACGGTCTGCCCAGATCAGGACGTACTTTGCCAGCGACGATTCGTCCTCACTGGTCATGGTTTTTGGGCGGGTTCCAGCAGCAACAACATGAGTCTTGCCCTGTTTCATAGCCTGTCTCGCCCTCTTGACAGCAGTGATAAGCTTCGTTCTGTTCACGCCACAGCTCTTTGCAGCTTTGGCCGGCTTTTAGACACCAGCAAGAACAAGTTTGACAGCATGCTCCAGCGCGCGCTTCGCCTTCTCACCGACGTTGTAGTCACCTCGAGCGTTAGAGGGGTCACTCGACTTACTGAGGGGTTCTTTACGGGGTCGATCTCGCCCACGTTCTGCGTCGGTGGCGGCCTTGCGGGTTGCAGTATGCTTCTTGGGTGGGCGGCCAGACGAGCGCGCTGAGAATTGTCCCGACCTTTCCCTCGTACGACCGCGCATCGCGGCGCGCGATGGCCCACCCGCCATCGAGCTGGCTGACTGGCGAGCCGGCTATGTCGTCCCCCAGGGATTTGGGCAGCCACGCCCCGCCTTGACCGACTACCACGGCCTCTAAGCGGCACTGCAAGGACGGTGGTGAGAGTTAGTGGCGACGCACGGCCACTTGCAGCCGGATGATTCGGATGTGTTGAAACGCGCGCCCGTATTTATTTTCCCGCGACCCGGAAAAAAATGCTGACCACCATCGCTTCACCCCTGCCTGGCACACACCAGGAAAGTCCATCGGGGGCGGCCCTCCGCCCTAAGGTAGCCCTACTCAAGGGCTATCGGACGCGCCATAGACAGCTCCTATTAGTGGCCTAACGGCTGGACAGCTAGGGCTTCTAGGGAAAGTGTTGAAAGATAGGGCATGTTGAAAGATAGGGCCCTTTCTCGCTATACATGTTTCCGGTGTTGATGACTGCACTCTCGGTGTTGAAGAGACTCGTCGGGTATATAGTCAACACGAATACCCGCGGCATCCCAAGGAACACAGCACACCGGTGTCCCACGCTGCACTTGCCCAGGAGTACCTTCATGTACGCGCCATTCCCTCACAAGCAGGCCAACCACGGGCGCGCGCGCGCGCACACACACACACACGGACACACAAACACACGCGCTCCAGGCAGCACGCCGGCGCTGCACCGGCGCCCAAGAACCTTCCCAACCACATAACTCTCTAGAAAAGCAGGATGGCGAAGGGTATAGGTATGTGCGACACGGTGGCGGGTTGGCGAGATAGTGGTACAGGCAGCGAGCACGGTGGAGTGCGCCCTGCTACTGTAGGAGTGGGCTCACCTGGGCGCTGTCAGGAGGGGGTTGCGGCGCTGCCTGAGCGCGCAGCCTGTTCTCAGATCTACCGCGCGGGCGCGACAATCCTGCCCCAATATCCGGAGGCGCGAGGCACCGGGGCGCCCCGCGATCGGTAGCTAAAACCCTGAAAAACCCTCTATAGGTATACAACGCGCCTCGCGAAGTGTTCTATGCTTGTTTCTATGCGTTATGGCACCCTACTGCCAGCCGCATCGCTCACGGAGGGCACACGACACCGACGCCTTCCGGACTCTGGTCCGTGTCAAGAACTTCGGAACGTCCTTGGGGATGTCAGCCCGCGTGTTTGCGCTTTCTCGGCACTGTACACTTTCCTTGGACTTGGTGGGGCAGCAGGCGCACCATCGTGCCGGGGTGCGGCCCTCCCCGGAAAGGTAGAGCGTGGGGTGCCTCTGGCCGCACTGGAACTTCCTGTTGGTCCGGCATGTTCACTGCGGTGTCCAGTTTGGTGGGGCAGGAGGTGCACCACCGCAGAGTGTGAGACCCGGGGAGCCCAGAGGAGGGCTGCCTCTGCCCGCACTCGCACCTTTTTGCCAGTAGGTTCACAGCGTTGTCTGGCTTGGATGGGCACATGGAGCACCACTGTGCGGCGGTGCACCTCTCGCCAGGGAACCCGAAGCCGGCCTGCCTCTTGCCTCACTAGCACCTCTTGTCCACCACATTCGCTGCGCTGTCCGGCTTGATAAGGCAGGAGTCGCACCACCGCGCAGCGCTGCACCGCACTCCCGGGGGCCCGGGGAGGGGACCCTCTTGCCGCACCGACATCTCTTGTGCACGCATCCACCGCATCGTCCGACTTGGCGGGGGAGGAGGCGCACCACCGCGCTGAGTCGCGCCCCTCACTACGGCTGCACGGTTGGCGCTTGCCGCACTCGCACTTCCTGCCGCCCAGGTTCACTGCGCTGCCCGGCTGGGTGGGGCAGGAGGCGCACCACTGCGCAGAGCAGGGCCCCTGTTCAGGAAGGCCCATGCTAGGCTGGCTCCGGCCACAGTCGCGCCCCCTGTTGTGCATCACATCCCCTGTGGTGCCCGGGTTGGAGGGGTGCAATGCACACTGCGCAGCACTCGGGCGCTCTCCGGGTGGATGCCACTGGCCGCAGCCGCACCTCTTGCTCACCACATACACTGCGCCGTCCGGCTGGGTGGGGCAGAATGCGCACCACCGCGTCAAGGTGCACCTCTTTCCAGGCAGGCCAATGCAGGGCTCACTCCTGCCGCACGCGTACGTCTTGGTCACCATATCCATAGCGTTGTTGGGCTTTGATGGGCAGGAGGCACACCATCGAGCAGAGCTCCGCTCCTCGCCATGGAGCCCCACGGCGGGCTGCCTCTTGCGGCCTTGGCACCTCCTGGTCGCCACTCTCACTGCCTCGTGCGGCTTGGTGGGGCAGGAGGCGCAGCACCGGGCAGAGCTAGAATCGTCTCCAGGGAGTCCAAACAAGGGCATCTTGCCGCTACGCTGGCAACTCTTGCCCAAGCCCTCCCACTTGGCCGTCACCACGGGCACGCGGGTCGGGAGTATAGGCCGAGGCCGGAGAGCGTCCCATTCCTAGCGGTTGAGTGGGGTCGAGGGGTGGGGGGCGGAGATGAGCCTTGTTTGAGCCGCTCCTCCTACCTTAACATACACACACAGGCATGTCTCCTCGCAAACCTAGGGGCGGGTGGTGGGGGTGAGGAAAGTGGCCCTACGGCATCATGGCTCAGGTTGCTGTTGTTGGCGCGCCAGCTGTGGTTGCTTGCTGGGCGCGCAAAGACGAGGGGGCGGATGAGACGGATGGAGGAGCTACAGATGACGAAGGCAGGTCATTGTCCCGTCTCGCTGTCATCGCTTGATTCTGTGAGGGAGCAGCAGCATGAGGGCTGATACGCGCCTGCTTGGATCTCACCCCCCCCCCCCCCCCCCCCCGGCTTGACCACTACCACCGCCACATCGTTGCTGCCTCTTCCACCCGTTCCACCACCACGACCTCCACCGTCCCCAAAGGCCTCGTTGAAGCAGCGGTGGGCTTGCGGTGAAGGCTCTGGTAGCGGTGCAGCTCCAGCCGGTGATGCTATCCTGCCAATTTTGGTAGCGGGTGTATCTGGGGAAAGCGAAGGGATGAGGGGGGAGGGGGGGACTGCAGGCTGAGGTGTCCAGCCCCTGCGCTTCCACTTACGACCACACTCACACACACATCGTCTCCATCTTGTTGCTGCCTTTTCCACGGCATCGCAGCTAAGACATGTGGGGCCGGGAAGGTGATGTAGGGACGGGGGGTGCAGGCTGAGGTTTGGTGATTGTGGTGGTATACAACAGCCAGTTGCAGCTTTACAGCCAAAGTGCAGCTTCGTGCGCTTCCAGGACCAAGCGCGCGGCGGCAGCCTGCGCCCAGGCCGGCGGCAAGCTGCTGGCCGCAGCCGGCGAGGCGGGCGTGATGCAGCCGTATGACTGCGCCAGCCACCGGAAGCCCTGCCACGTCACTCGCATCTCGCCCTGCACGGCGCACGCCCTATCTGGCGGCGATGTCGACATCACGCGAGCCCCCCCTCAGGAGCCCCCTCCCATCCATCTGCCTTTGGGCACGTCCTCCGCATTTCATTCAGTCATTTATTCATTCACTCCCCCATTGCACCGGAATGTTGCCGCGCAACACAATATGTTTCTTCATTGTGAACTTTATAATGCAAAGATAAAACCAATGACTGGTGTGTGTGTGTGTGTGCGCGCGCGCGCGTGTGTGTGTGTTTGTGCCTCTGAGTCTTTGGTACTTTGAAAGTCAGCAACGGGTAATAGATACCATTAAGAAAGAAAATGTATGGACTACCATCTGATGCACTGGACCAGTTGGGTGGGGCTATTCGCTGCTGGTGAGCACACCCACTTCACGACACTCACAAAGCACAGCGCCACCGCTGCATTTGGGCTCGCTACATACCGCTGTTTCTAATCCCACCACTGCGAAGAGAGGGGGAAACACTGTTTATCAGAATACACCGCAAATACAGCATGCACGAATCTCCGACGCGGTTGCGCAACGCAGAAGATTACTCGCTGTGCCTGTGAACCCAACAGCGACTGTAATGTGGCGGTATTCCCCTGAGGGTGCAGGTGGGCAGCTGGGAAGGCCATTCCTTCTTGGGGTGAGGGGCTTGGACCGGAAGAGACGGCACGCAGCGGGTCCTGCCGGCTCTGCACGAGTAGCGCAGGCTCGTGAAGGTCTCAGAGGGCTGCCAGCCGGCCGTGCTGCCCAGGGAAGCGAGTTGTAACGGAGTCTGCATAATGGTATCACTGTCCTTGCCACGGGGCGGCGGCGTGTGTGTGCCCCAATCGGTTCGCCGGCCCGCGGCGCGGATGTGCTGCCGCCGGACGCACAACTGTAGAAATGGCCATGATCACCGCACCGGGTGAACGAAAGGCCCCCCGGCAGAGATGCCATCGCCATCAGCCTGGGCTGGGGAGCGCCCTGTGGTCGCGCGCCACTGCTGTATCTGCGCTGATGGGAGTCGGAGCCTCGCCGTGCCCCCCCCCCCCCCCCCCCTTCCTCAACCACCTTACTCCCGGCTGGCCTCCTATCGAGTACGCAGCCGCCCCATTCGCTGTGTGTCTTGGCTAGTTGCGCTGTAAATATTTTCGTCCGGATGAGACCTTTGACAGGTAGGGCATATTCTTATCCGCAGTGCTTTTATTACTGTGCCGACACCCGTAGCGACGTCGCGTGAATGAGAATAACAGTTTGCTGCAGGCCGATAGCGACGAAAAGGCGTGTGCTTTAGCTGCAACGGCTGATGAACGGCTGATGTGCATGTACAGGTGATCAGGGTTGAGCATCGCGGAACATCGCTGATATGTCTTGACTGGAGGAGGAGGGGGGGAAGGGGGGGGGGGGGGGGGCATAAGAATGTGATGGTTTGTCGCGCCCGGTATTGTGACGATCATCGTTGCATTGCCCAGTCGACAAAAGGACGCAGCAACGCAGCAGCAGTGCCCGCCCGCCAGAGACGGTGCTACGCGATCCACATCGGACTGCGCCTTTCACTTTTGCACATGCACTTGTTTCTATGCGTTATGGCACCCTACTGCCAGCCGCATCGGTCACGGTGGGGCAGGGGGCGCACCACTGCGGAGTGCGAGACTTGGGGAGCCCAGAGGAGGGCTGCCTTCGACCGCAATCGCCAGTAGGTTCACGGCGTTGTCTGGCTTGGATGGGAACATGAAGCACCACTGTCCAGCGGTGCGCCTCTCGCCGGGGAGCCCGAAGGAAGAGACCCTCTCGTCACACTCGCACCTCTGGGAAACCACATTCACGCTGCGCTGGCCGGCTTGGTGGGGCAGGAGGCGCACCACTGTGCAAACCAAGGCCCTTGTCCACGAAGGCCCACGCTAGGCTGGCTCCGGCCACAGTCGCACCTCTTGTGCATCGCATTGCCTGTGGTGCCCGCGTTGGAGGGGTGCAACGCACACCGTGTAGCACTCGGACGTTCTCCGGGTGGATGCCACTGGCCGCAGCCGCACCTCTTGCCTCACCACATACTCTGCGCCGTCTGGCTGGGTGGGGCAGGATGCGCACCACCGCGCAGAGCAGAGCCCCTTTCCAGGCAGGCCAATGCAGGGCTCACTCCTGCCGCACTCGCACATCTTGGTCACCATATTCATAGCGCTGTCTGGCTTTGATAGGCAGAAGGCGCATCACCGAGCAGAGCTCCGCTCCTCGCCAGGGAGCCCCAGGGTGGGCTGCCTCTTGCCGCACTCGCACTTCCTGGTCGCCACTCTCTCTGCATCGTCCGCCTTGGTGGGGCAGGAGGCGCACCACCGCGCAGAGTTCGAATCGTCTCCCGGGAGTCCAAACAAGGGCGTCTTGCCGCCACACTCGCACCTCTTGCACGCGGCATTCCCTGCGCCGCCTGGTGCTGCTGGTCCATTGGAGCGAGGCGGTGCTGAGGGGATTCGCCCTCCCCTGCAAGCGCCATGGAAGGCTGGCTCAGGCTCTGGCTCTGACAGTATCCGGTCGCCCACCGGACCTTCTCTGCGATGCGTTTGCTGAGGATGGAGCGGCTGGATGATAATGTAAAGGCCGTGCACGCAGTGATGGGAGGGGCTCATGTTTATGCTGCCCCCAAAGCGCTTACCAAACCAGCCAGCTCCCCACATTTGCTCATCTCTCACTCCATGCCCCGGCGCCTCAAGTAAAAGGGCATCTTGAGCAAGATATGACCCCAGACTTTGTCCTATTTAATGCAGGGCGTGCGGTGAGGGGAGGGGGGGGGGGGGGGGGGGGCTAGCTACTGTGGCATGCTCCACTTGCGAGCAGCGCGGCTTTGTACCAAGACTGGAGCATGATTGCCACGGGCACATTGTCACAAGTTACATGCGGCGACGCAGGATAAAACATCAACCCTCGGTGCGCCGTCACAGCGCCTGCACCGAGTTCATGCAGCTTCACGACTCATGATTTTCGGCAGTGACCGGCTCGCGCATGCTTTAATGCCGCACTCCTTCGCTGCGACGAACCTCACTGGATGGCGCAGACTCCGCTGGCAGCTGGTTTAGCCTTGGCAACAGCCTCCATGATCCCTTTGTTCTTCTGCTGCAGTTGTTCCTGCAGCTCCCGCAGCTCCTTCTGATACTGCTGCTGTTGACACTGCAGCTGCTCCTCCACCGAGGCTCCGCCAACTTGCGGCGCAGCAGACGTGGAAGCCCCCACGCCTTTGTGCGGGGCGCGTCGCTGCTGCCGCCCTCCGGTGTTGCCTCCCGCATCCGCCTTGAGCTGCCGAATCTCAACCAGAAGCGCCTCCTTCTCTGCCTCCACCTTCATCTTCGCCATCTCCGCCTCCATCAACGCCGCCTCCACGCTGCCAAGGTGCTCCGCGGGCTGCTCGCTGGCCTTGCCCGCCAGGCAGGCGGCGCCCTTCGCCCTGAACAGCGCCACGTTCTCCGGCTTCACCCACTCCGTGCAGCCGTCCTTCGGGCTCGTCTCCTTCTGCAGGCCCAGCTTGTGCGGCTCCCGCCAGCCCGGGTGCGTCTCGTCCAGCAGGGCCGCCAGCTGGGCCGCGGAGCGCTCCAGCACCAGCGCCTCGTTCTCGTTCGCCTTCAGCTCCGCCCCTTCTGCCGCACTCTTCGCCTCGTCCAGCAGGCCCTCCGCCTTGGCGCCAATGCCCTCCAGCGCGCTCTCCACGTCGCCGCGCTCCATCTTGAACGTCTGGCTCAGCACGTCCAGGCCCTCCTGCTGCAGCGTGCCCAGGCTGGTCGTCATCTCCTGCAGGAAGCCGCCCAAGTCCGGCACCAGGATGCCCGCCAAGCGGCCGGCCAGCGCAGCGGCCTTCAGCACTGTCGCGGCGACCTTCAGATACGGCACCGCCTTGACCAGAACCTCCTTTGGGCATTCCAGGATGAAGCCCTTGCCGTCGTTGGTGGCTGCTCGGGTCATGTCCACCTGGGATCAATGCAGACAGGGGCGTTTAGTCTGCAAGATGGTCAGCGCGGCAAGAAGAGAGGGGGGGGGGGGGGTGCATATAACTCCCCCACCCACCCGGGTGCACATGAATGGCAACATTGATATCCTTGCAGCTACGGACTGCTCTGACTCGGCGACTGCCCCATCACAGTCCTGTCCGTGAAGTACCGAGGCGTTCCATGAGACCAAGCAGAGGTCCATGATGGAATTCCGAACTACGGGTGCCGACGCCCTCTGAGGGACGGAATTTGTAAGAACGTGACCTGCCCTTTTGCGTTTCACTTCGGGCACCGGCTTACAAGACCGTTTCTAAGAACCCGCTATATGGCTCTCAGGCTGTAACTGGCCGGGGTATAGGCCATGCCTGACTGCTTTGTACGACAACATGTGTCGTTTCATTTCTCCTGTATAGGTGTAATCTGCGTGCCATGACCACAATGTACTCGTAATGATTAACCCCAAATGCCTCACTTATGATAACTTTGCCGGCACCCCAAATTTCATGGCAATATTGGCGTACTTCAAAGCGTGTCGGCCCTGGCTGCGTTTTCACCGTCTATAACAAACTGCCATCATCGCAACCCGGCACAGACCACTAAAGCTCGGCCCATTCCACCAACACGCGCTGCAGTAGCAGGGACATGCCAAACAGATCAATACGCAGAACAGCCCTCACCGGGTCCACAAAGAAGACCGCCACCTGGTTGCTCATCCATGTCTTGGGGTTGAGCTTGCCGAGCATGCCGCCTTGCGACTGGTGGGGCAGCAGCAGCACCAGGGTGGGCACGCTCTTGGCGCCGTGGCTCAGCAGCGTGGTCATCATGCGCCCAAGCACGCTCAGCTGCTCCACGACGTGCAGGCCCTCAGTGCTCTGCTGTATCTGCTTCAGCGTCGCGTCGTCGTGGTCCACCTTGACGTTCAACGCTTCTAGCGTCGCGTCGTCCAGTGTCCTGCTGCCCAGGAAGGGGTGCTCCAGCACGCTGGCCATGCCGTTGGGGAAGTTCGCACGGCGCTGCCCCGGGTCCTTCACCAGCAGCTTCTCCACCAGGTCGAAGAGGGCCATCTTGTCCGGCTGCCCCTTCGTCGCACGCAGCCGGCGCAGGTACTGTCTGGCCGTGCCCTCGTCCCAGTCCGCCAGCCGCTGCAGGTCCTCCGGGTCGGCGATGTCATCTGTGTGGTCGTCCCTGTGCCAGAGGCTGCTGCCGCTGCCCAGGTGGAACAGCGTGACGCCAAAGCCCCAGAGGTCCTGCGCCTCATCAGCAGTGAGCTGCTCCATGATGGGGCCCACCACGTGCTCAGAGCGGCGCTCCTCCGCCGCAGCTTTGTCGCACTGAATGAGTAGCTTGGCCACCTCCGGGGCGCAGTGTGCGCTGCTGGGGCGCTTGTTGCCAAGGGGCTTCCCGATCTGGGCGGAGGGCAGAAGTGGCGGAGTCAGTGGGCCAAGCGGCCGGATGGGAATGGAGACTCCGAGAGTGGGGGCTGGGGTACATAGGAGCAATCCACAGCGAAAGGGAGGGGGCAAACCGTTCAACATGCCACGGCGCGGATCAGAAGAGGGCCGAGACGGTGCAGCAGGACAACGTGGACACACTAAGATGGTAAAGGGCAACAGCATGGTAAAAGACTAAAAATCTTGGATGTTTTTTGCCCTAGCTGGGCTATTGGCTCGGTCAACAACCGTTTTAGGCTGTGCAGTGCGTGTTTCAGCGCCGCAATCAATTTCCCGTCTCCTCATCGGCGCTGATTGAGTATAGAGAATAGCATACAAAGGGAGAGATCAAGTGTATAGATGCATTATAATAAACGGCCCCTGAAAGTGTGGCGGAAGTACTTGCAAATACGTCTATATGAATAAGCGCATATTTTGGTGAAGTTTGTGGTACTAGGAGACGCTGATGTCAATGGCGACAGTAACTTGAGAAGGCCGCAGACTATGTGCTGAGGTTAATTGACCGGATGCGATTCCAAACTCAGCCGCTATCATTCAAGGCTGCTCAAGTCTTCCAGGCGTGTGATGAGAGGAGGTCCCAACATCATCTCGTGTATCCATGGATTTGAGCCTGATAGAGCATGGCCGACCCTCCATGTCGCCACTCAAAAGGTAAAGTGCGTTGGGTATTTGCAGGTGTCTAGTGATTGTGGTCAAGTACTGGTAGACCCCGATACAAAAACAGGGCATCTTCCGACCAAACATGGCATTCGATCCGAATGGTGCATACTGGGGCTATATCCAAGAGGGGGGGGGGGGGGGGGGGAGGGGCAACCCATGCGGGGCAGTGATTGCTATGTGACAAAGCGGTGAGCATTCCGGGGCAGCGGCATTGGCACCGAGGCGCACCACGGCAGCCACGTCCAGGTCAATCAGCTTGTAGGTGTCGCCACTGCGCATCACGTTGAGCGGCTTGATGTCGCCGTGGACGATGTCCCTCTTGTGGAGGTGATCCAGGGCGTTGGCCAGGTTGGTAGCGATGAAGCGCACCAGCGGCCAGTCGTCCCCAGCTGCCGCGCGGCCCTGCGTGATGGCGCTGCTGAGGCTGCGCTCTGCCTGCGGCATCACCACGCAGAAGCAGTACTTGCTGTACTGGGCGTCGCGCCCAAAGTCCTTCCCCAAGTGCACCTCCACCCCGGCGGCCTCCTGGTGCAGCCGCTCCTCGATGCCCGCCACGCCAGAGACCTCGGCAGCGAGGTGCACCCGCAGCACGTTGACCACAAAGTCACTGCTGAGCTGGTGCTGCTGCCGGAGCGCCACCTCGCGCAGGAAGGAGTCGCCCTGCCGCATCAGCTTCAGCGCCACCAGCTGCCCGCCGGCTTGCATATCCTCCGCCAGCAGCACCGTGCAGGTGGCGGAGCGGTGCGCCACAGTAAGCACCAGGTACCGGCCCAGGAAGGCCAGCGCGTCGTCCATCGCTTGACGGCATTCGCCGCACGCCTGCTGGTAGGCGCTGCGCCCGTCCAGCGTCCAGCCATGCGCCAGCTCTTGGCGCGCCTCCACCGCCTGGCGGACGCCCTCAGCTGCCATTTTCAGTGACACTATACCTTGCCAGGCGGCGAGCGCGGCAGGGGCGGCGGCCACATTTGGCGAGCCAAACGCAGTAATCATTGCAACAAGGACCTCTGGGCTTGACGATGCGGCTAACTGATGCGGCAGCTGCTGCTTGGAATCAGGAACGGTCACCGCTGCCGGGTGCGCCGCCAGCAGCGCCTCCACCACCTCCACCGGCGCCTGCTTCCAAGCTGCCCGGTGCAGCGGCAGGTTGCCAAAACTGTCCTTCTCCGCCGCGCCGGCCTGGTGCGCCGCCAGCAGCGCCTCCACCACCTCCACCCGCGCCTTGTTCATGAGTGCCCAGTGCAGCGGCAGCCTGCCACCACTGCCCTTCTCCGCCGCGCCGGCCTGGTGCGCCGCCAGCAGCGCCTCCACCACCTCCACCGGCGCCTGCTTCCAAGCTGCCCGGTGCAGCGGCAGGTCGCCACGACTGTCCTTCTCCGCCGCGCCGGCCTGGTGCGCCGCCAGCAGCGCCTCCACCACCTCCACCGGCGCCTGCTTCCAAGCTGCCCGGTGCAGCGGCAGGTCGCCAAAACTGTCCTTCTCCGCCGCGGCGGCCTGATGTGCCGCCAGCAGCGCCTCCACCACCTCCACCGGCGCCTTGTTCATGAGTGCCCAGTGCAGCGGCAGCTTGCCATCACTGTCCTTCTCTGCCGCGCCGGCCTGGTGCGCCGTCAGCAGCGCCTCCAGCACCTCCACCGGCGCCTTGTTCTGAACAGCCCAGTACAGCGGCAGGTTGTCATCACTGTCCTTCTCCTTGGCGCCGGCCTGGTGCGCCGCCAGCAGCGCCTCCACCACCTCCACCGGCGCCTGATTCTTTGCTACCAGGTGCAGCGGCAGCCTGCCATCACTGTTCTTCTCCGCCGCGCCGGCCTGGTGCGCCGCCAGCAAAGCCTCCAATACCTCCACCGGCGCCTTGCTCGCAGCCGCATAGTGCAGCGGCAGCCAGCCAACACTGTCCTTCTCCTTGGCGCCGGCCTGGTGCGCCGCCAGCAGCGCCTCCACCACCTCCACCGGCGCCTGATTCTTTGCTACCAGGTGCAGCGGCAGCTCGCCATTCCCGTCCTTCTCCGCCGCGCCGGCCGGGTGCGCCGCCAGCAGCGCCTCCACCACCTCCACCGACGCCTTGCTCCCAGCTGCCAGGTGCAGCGGCAGCCAGCCATTCCTGTCCTTCTCCTTGGCGCCGGCCTGGTGCGCCGTCAGCAGCGCCTCCACCACCTCCACCGGCGCCTGACTCTTTGCTACCAGGTGCAGCGGCAGCTCGCCATTCCCGTCCTTCTCCTCGGCGCCGGCCGGGTGCGCCCCCAGCATCGCCTCCACCACCTCCACCGGCGCCTGGTTCTCAGCTGCCCGGTGCAGCGGCAGCCTGCCATCACTGTCCTTCTCCGCCGCGCCGGCCTGGTGCGCCGCCAGCAGCGCCTCCACCACCTCCACTGGCGCCTTGTTCATGAGTGCCCGGTGCAGTGGCAGGGAGCCACCACTGTCCCTCTCCTTCGCGCCGGCCTGGTGTGCCACCAGCAGCGCCTCCACCACCTCCACCGGCGCCTGCTTCTCAGCTGCCGAGTGCAGCGGCAGCCTGCCATTCCTGTCCTTCTCCGCCGCGCCGGCCTGGTGCGCCGCCAGCAGCGCCTCCACCACCTCCACCGGCGCCTTGTTCTGAACTGCCGAGTGCAGCGGCAGGTTGCCATTCCTGTCCTTCTCCGCCGCGCCGGCCTGGTGCGCCGCCAGCAGCGCCTCCACCACCTCCACCGGCGCCTTGTTCGCAGCTGCCAGGTACAGCGGCAGGTTGCCGTCACTGTCCTTCTCCGCCGCGCCGGCCTGGTGCGCCGCCAGCAGCGCCTCCACCACCTCCAGTGGCGCCTGCTTCCAAGCTGCCCAGTGCAGCGGCAGCCTGCCATCACTGTCCTTCTCCTTGGCGCCGGCCTGGTGCGCCGCCAGCAGCGCCTCCACCACCTCCACCGGCGCCTTGTTCTGAACTGCCGAGTGCAGCGGCAGGTTGCCATCACTGTTCTTCTCCTTGGCGCCGGCCTGGTGCGCCGCCAGCAGCGCCTCCGCCACCTCCACCGGCGCCTGGGTCGCAGCTGCCCAGTGCAGCGGCAGATCGCCATTCCCGTCCTTCTCCGCCGCCGATTGCGGGTCCGCCTCTAGGTGTGGCAGCACCTGCCGCCAGTCCGCTTCGCCACTCCACTTCCCGCACTTTTCCACCCATCTTGGGTCGCTCGCCATGGCCACCCCCTGGGGGCACCCAGGCACCCCCCCCCCTCCTGCTGCTCCTTCAGCCCCCTACAACGCCCCGGGAGGCCACCAGCCACGGCGGTGGGAGTGTGTCGCACAGCCCCGCGCCCGCAAACGGGGGTACGGTGTCGTCGTTGGGGGTGAGTGCTTTCCCTGTGCACCGGTGGTGGCAGTGCTCTGATGAGCTCAGATGCTCAGATGCTCCGGTGACTCGGATAAGTTAAGGCAGCCCAGAGGATGCTGCTCTTCACCTGGTTGCATTCAGGAGACTAGCTCCCACCACGGTGAAAAGCTGGGAAACAGCAAGTGGGGCACGGCGCGCCGGCAGCGCAGAAGCACATGCCGCATGCCGCCCGCGTGATAATTCGTCAGTGATCGAGCGCGCGGTGCGCCCCGCGCCGTAGTCATGCTGCCCGCCCGCCACCGACTGCAAGACTAACGCTGCCGACGTTTCAGACTTCCCAGGCCGCCCGTGTGACCAAACTTCATCTACCCCTGCTGACAATTGTGACGACGGCGGGTGACGATCCCCGCACCGGCGTCGTTGGCGACGACGACTGTATTTGCCGTGCGATAGATAGGAGCCCAGTAACGGCAGCCCCCTCGCACCCCAGTAAGTCCCCGACCTCCTGCTCCTGTCTACCCTACAAGCCGCCGAGGAACTGTCGTTTACCTGCCTGTACTCTGTGCACGTCCACCTGCCAGGACTCAACGCAGCGACTCCCAGGAGGCCAAGACCTTCCACTTCGCCGTCACCACGGGCACGCGGGTGGGGTACCCCCCCCCCCCCCCCCCCCCCCCCCCCGACCCTTTGTATGTTTACCTTCACCACCTCCCCCGCCCCCTCCCCAGGGTGAGGGGTGCGGCTTGGCAAATGCCGCCTACAACATTGCAGCTCAGGCTGGTGGCACGGCAAGGGGGGGAGTAGGTAGGTCGAGGCACGAGAGTGTTCTCCGTTCGTTCACTCCCTCAGCACTGGGGAATGTTGTTGCGCAACTCAACATATTTGTTCATTGTGAACTTTATAATGCAAAGGTAGAACCAAGCACATGTGTGTGTGTGTGTGCCTTTGGTGTCTTTGGTGCTCCGTAATGCGTAAAACCCCCTCCCCTCCCCCCTCTCCCCCAAACCACCACCTCCTAAGGGTGAGTGGTGGGGCTGGGTAAATGGCTCCTACAACAATGTGACCCAGTCTGACGGCAGTGACATGCCAACGGCAAGGGGGGGGGGGGGGGGGGGGACCTGCACGCCGAGGTCTGTCAAAGCGTAGATATGTGCACCGCACGCGTCTCCCGGACGTCAGGGTCCAAGGAGGGGGGGCATAGCTTTATCAGCCAACGAATGCGCAGACATGTTTTTGTCCAAACCAAATAGAAAGTCCGAAAAGAACTGCGCGCAGTGCGAGTCCCCTGAAGGAAACTCAAGCTCAGCCCAATGGCCGCCCAGTCCACAAAGTGACGTGGACATTGCGAGGGAATAAATCTGTTCAAACATTACAAAATGCGGATTCATGTGGTGTTAGATTATTATATGAGTACGCCTGAATGTTGATCACCGGCGCAAGCCATGAGTTTTGCCATTCAAACGGCATGTGCAGACACCGCATGCCCATCTGTAGGTACGATCAGGCAAAACTGAGCCTTCGCGCAAGGGCTATAGCTGACGTTCCCTATCCCATCCATGGGGTCGCGAATCTTCTCGCAAATTGCGTCTCCAGTCTCGGCAGGCAAGTTGCTTCCACCAATGGCCGGTACAACTTGGTAGTCACAATACTTGTTCACCATCAGCTTCTCAAGGTCGCTTGTTAGCCTACAGTCCGTTCTATCGTCAGGCCAAAACTCCAGGTCGGTGTCAATCATCTCTTTGTGGATTCTGCACATATCAATCCATCGCCGTACGTTTTGGGAAACCTGGCGGACCGCTAGACGCATCTTTTTTTTCACGTTGGATTTTGCCTCACAAATTATGATGACCTCCTTACCGGATGCATTGCAACCTTCAGGGGCCGTTCCGGCGACCACAGCATCGACATCGCCACACCATGCATCCTCGTCAATCTGGAAATTATACCCAATACATACAATTTTTCCGTTGACCAGCCACCTCCGAATAGCCTCAGCCACGTCTGCCTCGATGGCATTGGAGTGCATTTTTCCATTCTCTTTCAGCTTTGCGGTGCTGCCTGAAAGTGCTTTAAGGGCAGCTTCTGTGCGGTGATCCATTTTGGCAACAGCATTCTTGAGCTCCTGTACGGCTGCCGAGAGAGTAGCTTCTTGCCAAGGCGACGCAACTTCGACTCTCTGCTGTGTACTTGGCTCAAAGTTGGCCATGCTCTCTGTGAGGTAATTCCTGGAAATATCATAGCCCAGACGCACACGAAGCCACGGCATGGATTCAAGGCATTGCAGAATGTGGTGGAAGTCCTCCCTATTCGCGGGTGCCATACGATTGTCAGCCAAGTCCAGATACAAGTCTCCGCGACGCCCCTGGGCAGCTTGCGTCTTCAGCTTGGTGAAGAGGGCTTTGACCGTGTTTGGATCGATTGCCAAACCACTGAGGCTCACAAAGCTGACTGCAGGATCTCGCATGGCTGCCTCAACCTGGCTGCATAGGTCGTCCAGGGGCACATGGATGGGCCGGCCATCTGGGCCGCGCCGCCAACCTCCCAGTGATCCCATAATCGTGTCCGCTCGTGCTGTCACTACACCTGAAAGACACAGCAAACGTGACACGTTATGGAAACCATTGCGTGAAAACTTTAGAATGGAGTTGTAAGAATGTACTCCTCTTGGCGACTCGTAACGACAGCGTGTCCACGCAAGACGTCAAGAAAGCTATCCCGATCCTTCATAGAACCTCTCCCTCATCGGAGAAACCTTTGTAAGCACGAAAATGCTGGAATAATAGCCGCTCCAGCTTTTTACTCTCTGTCTCAGAAATCATGGGACCCCCACAATAAACGAGTGTACATGTTTCCGGTGTTGAATGCCCTCTCGGTGTTGAAGAGACTCGTCGGGTATAGTCAACACGAGTACCCGCGGCATCCCAAGGAACACAGCACACCGGTGTCCCACGCTGCAATTGCCCAGTAGTTCCTTCATGTACGCGACATTCCCTCACAAGCAGGCCAACCACGGGTGCGCGCGCGCACACACACACACACACACACACACACACACACGGACACACAAACACACGCGCCTCCAGGCAGCACGCCGGCGCCGAACCGGCGCCCAAGAACCTTCCCAACCACATAACTCTCTAGAAAAGCAGGATGGCGAAGGGGAGGGATACGCGGGGAAGGTATGTGCGACACGGTGGCGGGTTGGCGAGATAGTGGTCCAGGCAGCGAGCACGATGGAGTGCGCCCTGCTACTGTAGGGTAGGAGTGGGTTCACCTGGGCGCTGTTAAAAGGGGGTTGCGGCGCTGCCTGAGCGCGCAGCCTGTTCTCAGATCTACCGCGCGGGCGCGACAATCCTGCCCCAATATCCGGAGGCGCGAGGCACCGGGGCGCCCCGCGATCGGTAGCTAAAACCCTGAAAAACCCTCTATAGGTATACAACGCGCCTCGCGAAGTGTTCTATGCTTGTTTCTATGCGTTATGGCACCCTACTGCCAGCCGCACCGCTCACGGAGGGCACACGACACCGACGCCTTCCGGACTCTGGTCCGTGTCAAGAACTTCGGAACGTCCTTGGGGATGTCAGCCCGCGTGTTTGCGCTTTCTCGGCACTGTACACTTTCCTTGGACTTGGTGGGGCAGCAGGCGCACCATCGTGCCGGGGTGCGGCCCTCCCCGGAAAGGTAGAGCGTGGGGTGCCTCTGGCCGCACTGGAACTTCCTGTTGGTCCGGCATGTTCACTGCGGTGTCCAGTTTGGTGGGGCAGGAGGTGCACCACCGCAGAGTGTGAGACCCGGGGAGCCCAGAGGAGGGCTGCCTCTGCCCGCACTCGCACCTTTTTGCCAGTAGGTTCACGGCGTTGTCTGGCTTGGATGGGCACATGGAGCACCACTGTGCGGCGGTGCACCTCTCGCCAGGGAGCCCGAAGCCGGCCTGCCTCTTGCCTCACTAGCACCTCTTGTCCACCACATTCGCTGCGCTGTCCGGCTTGATAAGGCAGGAGTCGCACCACCGCGCAGCGCTGCACCGCACTCCCGGGGGCCCGGGGAGGGGACCCTCTTGCCGCACCGACATCTCTTGTGCACGCATCCACCGCATCGTCCGACTTGGCGGGGGAGGAGGCGCACCACCGCGCTGAGTCGCGCCCCTCACTACGGCTGCACGGTTGGCGCTTGCCGCACTCGCGCTTCCTGCCGCCCAGGTTCACTGCGCTGCCCGGCTGGGTGGGGCAGGAGGCGCACCACTGCGCAGAGCAGGGCCCCTGTTGAGGAAGGCCCATGCTAGGCTGGCTCCGGCCACAGTCGCGCCCCCTGTTGTGCATCACATCCCCTGTGGTGCCGGGGTTGGAGGGGTGCAAAGCACACTGCGCAGCACTCGGACGCTCTCCGGGTGGATGCCACTGGCCGCAGCCGCACCTCTTGCTCACCACATACACTGCGCCGTCCGGCTGGGTGGGGCAGAATGCGCACCACCGCGTCAAGGTGCACCTCTTTCCAGGCAGGCCAATGCAGGGCTCACTCCTTCCGCACGCGTACGTCTTGGTCACCATATCCATAGCGTTGTTGGGCTTTGATGGGCAGGAGGCACACCATCGAGCAGAGCTCCGCTCCTCGCCATGGAGCCCCACGGTGGGCTGCCTCTTGCGGCCTTGGCACCTCCTGGTCGCCACTCTCACTGCCTCGTGCGGCTTGGTGGGGCAGGAGGCGCAGCACCAGGCAGAGCTAGAATCGTCTCCAGGGAGTCCAAACGAGGGCGTCTTGCCGCTACGCTTGCACCTCTTGCCCAAGCCCTCCCGCTTGGCCGTCACCACGCGCACGCGGGTCGGGAGTATAGGCCGAGGCAGGAGAGCGTCCCACTTCTAGCAGGTGAGTGGGGGGGGGGGGGGAGGCGGAGATGAGCCTTGTTTGAGCCGCTCCTCCTACCTTAACATACACACACAGGTATGTCTCCTCGCAAACCTAGGGGCGGGTGGTGGGGGTGAGGAAAGTGGCCCTACGGCATCATGGCTCAGGTTGCTGTTGTTGGCGCGCCAGCTGTGGTTGCTTGCTGGGCGCGCAAAGACGAGGGGGCGGATGAGACGGATGGAGGAGCTACAGATGACGAAGGCAGGTCATTATCCCGTCTCGCTGTCAGCGCTTGATTCTGTGAGGGAGCAGCAGCATGAGGGCTGACACGCGCCTGCTTGGATCTCACCCCCCCCCCCCCCCCCCCCCCCGGGCTTGACCACTACCACCGCCACATCGTTGCTGCCTCTTCCACCCGTGCCACCACCACGACCCCCACCGACCCCAAAGGCCTCGTTGAAGCAGCGGTGGGCTTGCGGCTGGATGAAGGGTCTGACAGCGGTGCAGCTCCAGCCGGTGATGCTATCCTGCCAATTTTGGTAGCGGGTGTATCTGGGGAAAGCGAAGGGATGAGGGGGAGGGGGGGACTGCAGGCTGAGGTGTCCAGCCCTGCGCTTCCACTTACGACCACACTCACACACACATCGTCTCCATCTTGTTGCTGCCTTTTCCACGGCATCGCAGCTAAGACATGTGGGGCCGGGAAGGTGATGTAGGGACGGGGGGTGCAGGCTGAGGTTTGGTGATGGTGGTGGTATACAACAGCCAGTTGCAGCTTTACAGCCAAAGTGCAGCTTCGTGCGCTTCCAGGACCAAGCGCGCGGCGGCAGCCTGCGCCCAGGCCGGCGGCAAGCTGCTGGCCGCAGCCGGCGAGGCGGGCGTGATGCAGCCGTATGACTGCGCCAGCCACCGGAAGCCCTGCCACGTCACTCGCATCTCGCCCTGCACGGCGCACGCCCTATCTGGCGGCGATGTCGACATCACGCGAGCCCCCCCTCAGGAACCCCCTCCCATCCATCTGCCTTTGGGCACGTCCTCCGCATTTCATTCAGTCATCGATTCATTCACTCCCCCATTGCACCGGAATGTTGCCGCGCAACACAATATGTTTCTTCATTGTGAACTTTATAATGCAAAGATAAAACCAATGACTGGTGTGTGTGTGTGTGTGTGTGTGTGTGTGTGTGTGTGTGCGCGCGCGCGTGTGTGTGTGTGTTTGTGCCTCTGAGTCTTTGGTACTTTGAAAGTCAGCAACGGGTAATAGATACCATTAAGAAAGAAAATGTATGGACTACCATCTGATGCACTGGACCAGTTGGGTGGGGCTATTCGCTGCTGGTGAGCACACCCACTTCACGACACTCTCACAAAGCACAGCGCCACCGCTGCATTTGGGCTCGCTACATACCGCCGTTTCTAATCCCACCACTGCGGAGAGAGGGGGAAACACTGTTTATCAGAATACACCGCAAATACAGCATGCACGAATCCCCGACGCGGTTGCGCAACGCAGAAGATTACTCGCTGTGCCTGTGAACCCAACAGCGACTGTAATGTGGCGCTACTCACCTGAGGGTGCAGGTGGGCAGCTGGGAAGGCCATTCCTTCTTGGGGTGAGGGGCTTGGACCGGAAGAGACGGCACGCAGCGGGTCCTGCCGGCTCTGCACGAGTAGCGCAGGCTCGTGAAGGTCTCAGAGGGCTGCCAGCCGGCCGTGCTGCCCAGGGAAGCGAGTTGTAACGGAGTCTGCATAATGGTATCACTGTCCTTGCCACGCGGCGGCGGCGTGTGTGTGCCCCAATCGGTCAGCCTGCCCGCGGCGCGGATGTGCTGCCGCCGGACGCACTACTGTAGAAATGGCCATGATCACCGCACCGGGTGAACGAAAGGCCGCCCGGCAGAGATGCCATCGCCATCAGCCTGGTCTGGGGATCGCGCGCCACTGCTGCATCTGCGCTGATGGGAGTCGGAGCCTCGCTGTGCCTCCCCCCCCCCCCCCCCCCTCCCCCAGCACACACCCACACACCTACCCACCTTACTCCCGGCTGGCCTCCTATCGAGTACGCAGCCGCCCCATTCGCTGTGTGTCTTGGCTAGTTGCGCTGTAAATATTTTCGTCCGGATGAGACCTTTGACAGGAAGGCATATTCTTATCCGCAGTGCGTTTATTACTGCGCCGACACCCGCAGCGACGCCGCGTGAATGAGAATAACAGTTTGCTGCAGGCAGATAGCGACGGAAAGGCGCGTGCTTCAGCTGCAACGGCTACATGTTGCTACAGCTACAAGTTACATGCGGCGACGGCATGAGAAAACATGAACATACTTCGGCGCGCCGTCACAGGGTGTGCACCAAGCAAGTGGTGTCTTCGGGAGGGACTGGCCAGCATGTGTGGCTCTCTGTCGCTGCGCGGAACCTCACTGGATGGCGCAGCGTCCGCTGGCAGCTGGTGTAGCCTTCGCGATGGCTGCCTCCATAATCTCCTTATTCTGCTGTAGTTTTTCCTGCAGCTCTTGCAGCTCCTTCTCATACTGCTGCTGTTGCCGCTGCAGCCGCTCCTCCACCGAGGGCCCGCCAGCTTGCAGCGCAGCAGACGTGGAAGCCCCCGCACCGGCACCGGGCGGAGCTGCGGCATCCTCGTGTGCTGCCGCCTGGGGCACGGCGCCCGGCAGCAGCTCCGCCTCTTCGTGCGGGGCGCGTCGCTGCTGCCGCCCTCCGGCATTGCGTCCCGCATTCGCCTTGAGCTGCCGATTCTCAGCCAGAAGCGCCTCCATCTCTGCCTCCACCTTCATCTTCGCCATCTTTGCCACCTCCGCCTCCATCAACGCCGCCTTCACGCTGCCAGTGTGCTCCTCCAGCTGCTCGCTGGCCTTGCCCGCCAGGCAGGCGGCGCCCTTCTCCCTGAACACCGCCACGTTCTCCGGCTTCACCCACTCCGTGCAGCCGTCCTTCGGGCTCGTCTCCTTCTGCAGGCCCAGCTTGTGCGGCTCCCGCCAGCCCGGGTGCTTCTCGGCCAGCAGGGCCGCCAGCTGCGCCGCGGAGCGCTCCAGCACCAGCGCCTCGTTCTCGTTTGCCTTCAGCTCGGGCCGCTCTGCTACACTCTTCGCCTCGTCCAGCAGACCTTCCGCCTTGGCGCCGATGCCCTCCAGCGCGCTCTCCACGTCGCCGCGCTGCATCTTGAACGTCTCGCTCAGCACGTCCAGGCCCTCCTGCTGCAGCGTGCCCAGGCTGGTCGTCATCTCCTGCAGGAAGCCGCCCAAGTCCGGCACCAGGATGCCCGCCAAGCGGCCAGCCAGCGCAGCGGCCTTCAGCACTGTCGCGGCGACCTTCAGATACGGCACCGCCTTGACCAGAAGCTCCTTTGGGCATTCCAGGATGAAGCCCTTGCCGTCGTTGGTGGCCGCTCGGGTCATGTCCACCTGGGATCAATGCAGACAGGGACGCTTAGTCCGCAAGATGGTCAGAGCGGCAGGAAGGAAGGGGGGAGGGGCATTTGCTTATAACCCTACCGCCCTAACCCGGGCAGACAGAAATGGCAACATTGACGTCCTTGCAGCACCGCTATGGCGGCGGTTTTGAGGGCAGCGATCCCACTACAGACTGCTCTGATTCGGCAGCTGCCCCGTTGCCGTCCTCAAGTGAAATACTGAGGCATTTCATAAGACCAAGCGGAGGTCCATGATGGAACTCCCCCGACTACGGGTGCCGACGCACATTCAAGGACGGAATTTGTAAGAACGTGCCCTGCCCTTTTGCGTTTCACTTCGGGCACCGGGTTACAAGATCGCTTGTAAGGCCCCGCCCCGGCAGGTATGACCCTGAAGCTGTAGATCATCGGAGTATAGCGT
This sequence comes from Tetraselmis striata, assembly GCA_006384855.1. Taxonomy (NCBI): domain Eukaryota; kingdom Viridiplantae; phylum Chlorophyta; class Chlorodendrophyceae; order Chlorodendrales; family Chlorodendraceae; genus Tetraselmis; species Tetraselmis striata. The sequence goes on along the minus strand of VCJN01000037.1, from coordinate 20,202 downwards.
ATTGATGTGCGACCACAATACTCGGAATAATCACCTACAAGAATAATAAATAATCATTTATAAGCACAATCCGCCCCGGCAGGTATGGCTCTGAAGCTGTAGATCATCGGAGTATAGGCCATGCGTGACTGCTTGGTTCTGGTACGAGTTCATGTGCCGTTTCATTTCTCGTGGTGATGTGCGACCACAACAAACTCGTAATAATCACCTACATTAATAATAAATAACCATTTATAAGCATGATTTGCCGCCGCCCAATTTTCATAACAAACATTATCGTTCTTCAAAGTGCGCTGGCGCTCACAGCGGATCACCGTCCAACAAACTGCCATCAACATAACTCGGCACTAACCACTAAAGCTTTGTCCTGCTACCCGCGAGGCCGAGGCCCATTCCGGCAACACACGCTGGAGTAGCAGGGGCATGCCAAAGAGACCAATGCATAGATCGGCACTCACCGGGTCCACAAAGAAGACCGCCACCTGGTTGGTCATCCATGTCTTGGGGTTGAGCTTGCTGAGCGCGCCGCCTTGCGGCTGGTGGGGCAGCAGCAGCACCAGGGTGGGCACGCTCTTGGCGCCGTGGCTCAGCAGCGTGGTCATCATGCGCCCAAGCACGCGCAGCTGCTTCACGACGTGGTCTATCTTGGCGTTCATTGCTTCCAGCGTCGCGTCGTCCAGTGTCCTGCTGTCCAGGAAGGGGTGCTCCAGCACGCTGGCCATGCCGTAGGGGAAGTTTGCACGGCGCTGCCCCGGGTCCTTCACCAGCAGCTTCTCCACCAGATGGAAGAGGGCCATCTTGTCCGGCTCCCCCTTCGTCGCACGCAGCCGGCGCAGGTACTGTCTGGCCGTGCCCTCGTCCCAGTCCGCCAGCCGCTGCAGGTCCTCCGGGTCGGCGATGTCATCCGTGTGGTCGTCCATGTGCCAGAGGCTGCTGCCGCTGCCCAGATGGAACAGCGTGACGCCAAAGCCCCAGAGGTCCTGCTCCTCATCAGCACGGAGCTTGGCCATGATGGGGCCCACCACCGCTTCAGCCCGGCGCTGCTCTGGCGCAGCCTTGTCGCACTCTATCAGTAGCTCGGCCACCTCCGGGGCGCAGTGTGCGCTGCTGGGGCGCTTGTTGCCAAGGGGCTTCCCAATCTGGACAGGACAACGCCAGGGGGGTCAGTGGACCAAACGGCTCACCATGGATAGCAGAGCTTGCGTTTATGCCGGTTACCTTACTGCCAGTTACAATTATATATACTTCTGTGAGAGTCGAGTCAACATGGGAGCTTGTTGAGCTGTGCTAGAGTTGTCAGAAGGTCCTAGAATAAGGCGGGTAAGTCCAAGACCATTAATACAGAAATCTCGTCCAAACACAGATAATACTACTTGCCAATAAAGTGATTTTCATTATATCCTCTTGAAGTGTGGAGAAAGCATATATAGATAGTACACCCTGGAGCCACCGTGCCTCATGCATATAACAGAAATAGTAAAAAAGGGAGTCCTTTCACAGCAGGGATTGCTGGGCCAGGGTAGCGGCGTGCCTTGCAGGCCACGTCCAGGTCAATCAGCTTCCACGTGTTGCCACTGCGCATCACGTTGAGCGGCTTGATGTCGCCGTGGACGATGTCGCTCTTGTGGAGGTGCAGCAGCGCGCTGGCCATGCTGTTGCCGATGAAGCGCACCAGCGGCCAGTCGTCCCCCGCCGCGGCGCGCTGATGCATGATGGCGCTGCTGAGGCTGGTCTCCGCTTGTGGCATCACCACGCAGAAGCAGTACTTGCTGTACTGGGCGTCGCGCCCAAAGTCCTCCCGCAGGTGCACCTCCACCCCGGCGGCCTCCGTGCGCAGCCGCTCCTCGATGCCTGCCACGCCAGAGACCTCGGCAGCGAGGTGCACCCGCAGCACGTTGACCACAAAGTCACTGCTGAGCTGGCGCTGCTGCCGGAGCGCCACCTCGCGCAGGAAGGAGTCGCCCTGCCGCATCAGCTTCAGCGCCACCAGCTGCTCGCCGGCGTGCATATCCTCCGCCAGCAGCACCGTGCAGGTGGCGGAGCAGTGCGGAGCAGTAAGCACCCTGTACCGCCCCAGGAAGGCCAACGCGTCGTCCATCGCTTGACGGCATTCGCCGCATGCGTGGTGGTATGCGCTGCGCCCGTCCAGCGTCCACCCATGCGCCAGCTCTTGGCGCGCCTCCACCGCCTGGCGGACGCCCTCATCTGCCCCTTCCAGGGACACAATGAAGTGCCAGGCAGTGAGCGCATCCGGGGTGGCGGCCACGTTTGGTGAGCCAAAAGCAGCAGCCATTGTCTCAAGGATCTCTGGCCTTGGCTCTTCAGAATCAAATGGCAGTATCTCATGCGGCAGCTGATTCTCTGATCTTGAATACAGTATCTTAGCTGGTTCGGCCACCGCTGCCGGATGCGCCACCACCAGCGCCTTCACCACCTCAAGCAGCGGCGCGTAATTCTCAACTGCTAGGTGCAGCGGCAGCTTGCCACCACTGCCCTTCTCCTTGGCGCCGGCCTGGTGCGCCCGCAGCAGCGCCTCCACCACCTCCACCGGCGCTTGATTCTTAACTGCCAGGTGCAGCGGCAGCCTGCCATCACTGTCCTTCTCCTTGGCGCCGGCCTGGTGCACCCGCAGCAGCGCCTCCACCACCTCCACCGGCGCCTTGCTCCCAGCTGCCCAGTGCAGCGGCAGCCTGCCATTCCAATCTTTCTCCTTAGCGCAGGCCTGGTGCGCCGCCAGCAGCACCTCCACCACCTCCACCGGCGCCTGCGACGCAGCTGCCAAGTGGAGCGGCAGGTTGCCGTTGCTGTCCTCCGCAGCGTTGGCCTTGTGCTCCTGATATGGATCGCCCATCAACTCCATTGCCCTCTCAAATGTGAGGAGCTGTAACTGACTCCTATCACTGTCCTTCTCTGCCACGCCGGCCTCGTGAGCCTGAAGCAGCGCCTCCACCACCTCCACCGGCGCCTTGTTCTGAACTGCGCAGTGCAGTGGCAGCCTGCCAGAACTGTCCTTCTCCGCCGCGCCGGCCTGGTGCGCCGCCAGCAGCGCCTCCACCACCTCCACTGGCGCCTTTTTCGCAGCTGCCCAGTGTAGCGGCAGCCTGCCATTCCCGTCCTTCTCCGCCGCGCCGGCCTTGTGCGCCGCCAGCAGCGCCTCCACCACATCCGCCGGAGCCTGGGTCGCCGCTGCCAGGTGCAGCGGCAGGTTGCCACCACTGCTATTCTCCGCCGCGCCGGCCTGGTGCGCCGCCAGCAGCGCCTCCACCACCTCCACTGGCGCGTGGCTCCCAGCTGCCCAGTGTAGCGGCAGTCTGCCATCACTGTCCTTCTCCTTGGCGCCGGCCTGGTGCGCCGCCAGCAGCGCCTCCACCACTTCCACCGGCGCCTGGGTCGCCGCTGCCAGGTGCAGCGGCAGCCAGCCCTTCCCGTTCTTCTCCGCCGCGCCGGCCTGGTGCGCTCGCAGGAGCGCCTCCACCACCTCCCCCGGCGCCTGGTTCACAGCTGCCAGGTGCAGCGGCAGCCTGCCATCACTACCCTTCTCCGCCGCGCCGGCCTGGTGCGCTCGCAGGAGCGCCTCCACCACCTCCACCAGCGCCTGGGTCGCCGCTGCCAGGTGCAGCGGCAGCCAGCCCTTCCCGTTCTTCTCCGCCGCGCCGGCCTGGTGCGCTCGCAGGAGCGCCTCCACCACCTCCACCGGCGCCTTATTCTCAGCTGCCCAGTGCAGCGGCAGGTTGCCACCACTGTCCTTCTCCGCCGCGCCGGCCTGGTGCGCCGCCAGCAGCGCCTCCACCACCTCCACCGGCGCCTTATTCTCCACTGCCCAGTGCAGCGGCAGGTTGCCACCACTGTCCTTCTCCGCCGCGCTGGCCTGGTGCGCCCGCAGCAGCGCCTCCACCACCTCCACCCGCGTCTGGATCTCAAGTGCCCAGTGCAGCGGCAGGTTGCCATCACTGTCCTTCTCCGCTGCACCAGCCTCGTGCGCCCGCAGCAGTGCCTCCACCACCTCCACCGGCGCCTTGTTCATGGCTGCCAGGTGCAGTGCCAGGAGGCCATACTCGTTCTTCTCCTTGGCGCCGGCCTGGTGCGCCCGCAGCAGCGCCTCCACCACCTCCACCGGCGCCTGTCTCGCAGCTGCCCGGTGCAGCGGCAGCCTGCCATTCCCGTCCTTCTCCGCCGCGCCCGCCTGGTGCGCCGCCAGCAGCGCCTTCACCACCTCCACCGGCGCCCGCTTCTCAACTGCCGAGTGAAGCGGCAGCCTGCCACCACTGTCCTTCTCCGCCGCGCCGGCCTGGTGCGCCCGCAGCAGCGCCTCCACCACCTCCACCGGCGCCTTGTTCTGAACTGCGCAGTGCAGCGGGAGGGAGCCATCACTGTCTTTTTCGGCCGCCTCTTGCGGGTCTGCCTCTAGCAGTGGCAGCACCTGCCGCCATTCCGCTTCGCCACTCCACTTCCCGCACTCTTCCACCCATCTGTGGTCGCCCGCCATGGCTATCACCTGGGGGCGCCCAGCCACCTTCCTCTCACTCCTGCTGCTTCTTAAGCCCCCTACAACGCCCCGGACGGCCACCAGCCACGGCGGTGGGAGTGTGTTACACAGGTCCGCGCACGCACACGGCGCGCGGTGTCGTGGATGAGGGTGAGTGCTTTCCTTGTGAACCGGTGGTGGCAGTGCTCGGATGAGCTTAGACGCTCAGGTGCTCCGGTGACTCGGGTAAGTTACGGCATCCCAGAGGATGCTGCTCTTCACCTGGGTGCATTCAGGAGACTAGCTCCCACCACGGTGAAAAGATGAACAATAAGTACTTTCCGTGCATTCTCTTGACGCTCTCCCTGTAACCAAAAATATATATAAGTACGGCACGTCGCGGCGGCGGCGGAGAAGCGCATGCCGCATGCCGTCTGCGGGATAATTTATTTTCGTCAGTGATCGAGCGCGCGGTGCGCCCCGCGCCCTAATCGTGCTGCCCGCCCGCCACCGATTACCACGAGAAGATCTTTTAGGCCGGCCGGCCGACAATTACCTGCCGCATCGCCGGGCCCCGCGGCCCGGCGCTAAGAGGGTTCTGCTTAAATGTAGGCTTTTTCCTTCCCCAGTACTTTGCGTGCATTCTCTGGACGCTCTCCCTGTAACCAAAAAGTTCATTACCACGGGCACGCGGGTGCGATACCCCCCCTCCCCCCTCCCCCCCCCCCATGCCCCCCAGGGTGAGGACTCGGACCTCCCAGTCGCCGCTCGTGTAACCAAACATCACACCTGCAGACGATTGCAGCAAACCCATTCTTGCAGCAAGACTGACCGGGGCGAGGGCGACGACGGGTGAGGATGCGCGCACCGGCGTCGTCGGCGGCGACGACGGTATTTGCCAAGCGATAGATAGTAGCACCCTGGCGACAGCCTTCTCGCCACCAGCCCCGGCTGCGCGCTCCTCTCCGCCAGCGACTCCCAGGAGGCCAAGCCCTGCTACTTCGCCGCCACCACGGGCACGCGGGCGGGAGGTCCCCCCCCCCCCCCCCCCCCCCACACACATCTTCCCCCCCTTCCCCCCGACCCATCTGTTTTCCTTCACCCCCCCCCCCCCCCCCCCCCCCCCCCAACTGCACCCCCAGGGTGAGGGGTGGGGCTGGGCAAAGACATCCTACAACATTGCAGCTCAGGCTTGTGGCACGGCAAGGGGGGGAGTAGGTAGGTCGAGGCACGAGAGCCATGTTCTCCGTTCGTTCACTCCCTCAGCAAAGCGGAATATTGTCGCACAACACACACAGCATATTTCTTCATTGTGAACTTAATAATTCAAAATAGAACCAATGACATGTGTGTGTGTGTGTGTGTGTGTGTGTGTGTGTGTGTGTTTGTCTTTGGTGTCTTTGGTGCTCCGTAACGGGTAATAGATATCACTTACAATAATTGGTATTAACCACCATCAGGTGCACCAAATTAGCTGGGTGGGGCCATTTGCTGCTGGTGAGCACACCCACGTGACGACACTCTCAGAAAACACAGCGCCACCAATGCATTCGGGCGCGCTACAGAACCCACTGTTTCTGACCCCGTGGCAAAGAGAGGGAACAGACACGTTTATCAGGATAATCGTGAGCACAGCATGGAACAATCTCGGACTCCGTGCGCAAAGCAGCAGGTTAGACGCCGTGACCCATGAACCCAGTAGCGCCTGCAATGTGACGCTACTCACCTGAGGGTGTAGGTGGACAGCTGGGAAGGGCATTCGCATTGGGGTGAGGAGGCTTGGACTGATTAAGATGGCATGCAGCGGGCCGCCCTGCCAGCACTGCACGAGAAGCACGGGTTTGTGAACTGCTGAGAAGGCTGCCAGCCGGCCGTGCTGCGCAGGGAAGCGAGTTGCAACGGATTCTGAATACTGTTATCACTGTCCTTGCCACACGGCGGCGGCGGCGGCGGCGGCGTGTGTTTTGCCCCAAAGTGTGTTTCCCCGGCCGGATGCGCGGAGCTGCTGCCGCCGGACGCACTACTGTAGAAATGGCGGGTCAAGGTCAACCGGGTGGAAGGCCGCCCGGCATTCGGATGCCATCAGCCTGACCCCCTGGGCTGGGGAGCGCCCTGTGGTCGCGCTCCACTGTAATTGCGCTGGTGGGAGTCGGATCCTTGCCGGTCAGGTGGTCAGGTCAGGTGTTGTGTTGTGTGTGTTCACAGGGGGGAAGGGGGGGGGGGGGGGGGGCATAATGCCTGTCTGACCAGCCCGGCAATGCCACCAAGACCACTGCCTCCCTCGAGGCGACTGCGCACTATTATTTCAATTTCAATTTTGCTTTATGGCTTGCCGCCATTACGCATACCCTCCTTCACCCCCTACACTAGCGACTTCCGCTTGAAGGCGTCTGATGGCCTGTCACCCTGGTTGATAATCGCGAGACTGACTGCCGCCGCCCGGGCTGCTCTCCGCCTGCCCTCCGCAGGTGGGCGCCGTCTCGTGCATCGACTTCCAGGAAGCCAAGCCCTTCCACTTTGCCGTCACCACTGGCACGCGGGTGGGATGCCCCGATGCCCCCCCCTCCCCTCCCCCCTCTCCCCCAAACACCACCTCCTAAGGGTGAGTGGTGGGGCTGGGTAAATGGCTCCTACAACAATGTGACCCAGTCTGATGGCAGTGACATGCCAACGGCAAGAGGGGGGGGGGGGGGGACCTGCACGCTGGGGTCTGTCAAAGAGTAGATATGTGCACCGCACGCGTATCATGAGACGTCAGGGTCCAAGGAGGGGGGGCATAGCTTTATCGGCCAACGAATGCGCAGACATGCTTTTGTCCAGACCAAATAGAAAGTCCGAAAAAAACTGCGCGCAGTGCGAGTCCCCTGAAGGGAACTCAAGCTCAGCCCAATGGCCGCCCAGTCCACAAAGTGACGTGGACATTGCGATGGAATAAATCTGTTCAAATATTGCAAAAATGCGGATTCATGTGGTGTTAGATTATTATATGAGTACGCCTGAATGTTGATCAGCGGCGCAAGCAATGAGTTTTGCCATTCAAACGGCATGTGCAGACACCGCATGCCCATCTGCAGGTACAATCAGGCAAAACTGAGCCTTCGCGCAAGGGGTATAGCTGACGTTCCCTAACCCATCCATGGGGCCGCGAATCTTCTCCCAAATTGCGTCTCCAATCTCGGCAGGCAAGTTGCTTCCACCAATGGCCGGTACAACTTGGTAGTCACAATACTTGTTCACCATCAGCTTCTCAAGGTCGCTTGTTAGCCTACAGTCCGTTCTATCATCAGGCCAAAACTCCAGGTCGGTATCAATCATCTCTTTGTGGATTCTGCACATATCAATCCATCGCCGCACGTTTTGGGAAACCTGGCGGACCGCCAGACGCATCCTTTTTTTTCACGTTGGATTTTGCCTCACAAATGATGATGACCTCCTTACCGGCTGCATTGCAACCTTCAGGGGCCGTTCCGGCGACCACGGCATCGACATCGCCACACCATGCATCCTCGTCAATCTGGAAATTATACCCAATACATACAATCAATTTTTCCGTCGACCAGCCACCTCCGAATAGCCCCAGCCACGTCTCCCTCGATAGCATTGCAGTGCATTTTTCCATTCTCTTTCAGCTTCGCGGTGCTGCCTGAAAGTGCTTGAAGGGCAGCTTCTGTGCGGTGATCCATTTTTGCAACAGCATTCTTGAGCTCCTGTACGGCTGCCGAGAGAGTAGCTTCTTGCCAAGGCGACGCAACTTCGACTCTCTGCTGTGTACTTGGCTCAAAGTTGGCCATGCTCTCTGTGAGGTAATTCCTGGAAATGTCATAGCCCAGACGCACACGAAGCCACGGCATGGATTCAAGGCACTGAAGAATGTGGTGGAAGTCGTCCCTATTTGCGTGTGCCATACGATTGTCAGCCAAGTCCAGATACAAGTCTCCGCGACGCCCCTGGGCAGCTTGCGTCTTCAGCTTGGTGAAGAGGGCTTTGACCGTGTTTGGATCGATTGCCAAACCACTGAGGCTCACAAAGCTGACTGCAGGATCTCGCATGGCTGCCTCAACGTGGTTGCACAGGTCGTCTAGGGGCACATGGCTGGGCCGGCCATCTGGGCCGCGCCGCCAACCTCCCAGTGATGCCATAATCGTGTCCGCTCGTGCTGCCACTACACCTGAAAGACACAGCAAACGTGGCACGTCATGGAAACCATTGCGTGAAAACTTTAGAATGGAATTGTAAGAATGTACTCCTCTTGGCGACTCGTAACGACAGCAAACGACGTCAAGAAAGCTATCCCGATCCTTCATAGAGCATCTCCTTCATCGGAGAAACCTTTAGAAGCCCGAAAATGCTGGTATAGTAGCCGCTCCAGCTTTTTACTCTCTCAGAATTCATGGGACACCCACAATAAACGAGTATAAGGAGCAATGTTACCCAATTGGCCACACAAGCAATTGGCCATAAAAATAGGATTTCACGCCACAACTTTCTAAAGAATAAAATTTGCCCACAAACCCTATACCCTCGGAATCCTTAGCTCCTCAGGTTTCGCTGGGTGGTCGCAGATCTGAAAACGGATGTTTGACCGCCCGGTGGTGAACAGCGGAAGGCGCGATGGTAACATATTTGAGTTCAAAATCGACAGATAAATAAGGACTCGCGCCACCAGTCCAACCTCTCCGTCGACCACCGACACCCTGCAGCCACTCCAACCCCCTTAAGGCGTGTGTAGGGCACTATGGCTCGTCTCGTACCGGCCCGATCGGCGTATGGCGTGCCGAGCAGCGCGCGCTGTACAGTGTGAGTTTTTTGCTATTTTTGCTGCCGCTACTCGCGCTCGTCGCTGTCGGGCGCCGTAAGCACGCTGCCGCCAAGACTCGTGCTCGCACCCAGGCCAAGGCCTCAGCAAAGGCCAGAGTCGCTCGGCAGCCGGCCGACCATGGCCGTGTACAGTACAAAATCTGGGAGGAGGAGCACATGGAGTGTGGCAGCCCTAAATTCAAAGGCTGGCCTGGGCAAGGCAGAAGAGGAGGTGAAGCGACTGCAATTGTAGCGTCGGGCATGCAAGTTGAAGTGGAGGGGGAGGACGACGAGGAGGAGAAGGTTGAGGTGGCAGAGGTGCAGGAGGAGGGCGAGGAGGGCACTGACGAGGTCTTAGACGAAAAGCAAGGCGGCGCCGCAGGTTGCCTCCTGTCGATCCCGCCGTCTCTTTTCAGGCAGCACATTCAAGCGTGGGCTTAGCCAAGCGTGCCATCGACACAGCACGCCCAAAAGCAGTCAGGGCAGCGACCTCGGCACTTCAGGCTGCAGCGAGGGAGGCGTTCTGCAAGGCTGCGAAAGGCAAGGCTACTAGACGTCGTGGTGCAGCTGTGGGCATACCTCGGGATGAAAACCCTGCGAGAGCTCCGCTCCAGGACGTCACCAACCGCGCGCTGGCCGCCGATGCCTAGCCTTGACCGGTACTCAGAAGGCCGGCCCCCGCAGCCTAGACGTCGCAAGAAGCTTGTGGGCTGTAAAAATTGCTTAAGGTGGCTGTCACGGTTGCCCGGCGACGTGGATGGGCGAGATGCGTTCTCGCTGGGGACTGCCGATGTGGACTGCTGTGGACTGCCAAACGCTTTCAGTATTTTTTTTTCGATGCACGACCCACCCATCTGCGATCGGCTGGCGCGTAGCCATCCGGTGGTCAATTTAACCCGTACGACTCACTGCAGATAGCCCTGAAGGTTCGACATCCGTGGTCAAAGCTAGCATCATGCCAAAGCTCGGCGGCCAGGTACGGGCTAATATGGATTATGGATATGGATAACAAGGACTGTAGATTTGTCCTTGTTGTTGGCTACTCAGCCCTGTCTAGCCCTGCTTTGCCAAACCCTACACCTGACAGTTACATCACCATAGTCATCAAGTCAGGTGACCGTTCGGGGACCTACCCGGCGGTTCCCTTCCCTCATAGGGGGGCAACGCTTCGCGGTTGTAGTAGTTTTACTTAGAGACCCTGGAGGTACCGGCCAACTACCCGCATCCAGCTGGAGTACGGGCGAGTCTTACCGAGGTGTGACCGTTCAGTCGCACGACCCAGACATATAGATAGTCCGGAACTCCGCAAATGTAACCATTCCTTCTTTCTCTGTTTCCAGTTCCCGAGGCATCCCTTTATCAGGCTATGGGCCCTCTCACTTAGTAGACTTCCTCGACCTTTTCTCTTTGCACTACCTCGGCCGCTCTGGCTGCTTGCCAGCGAGCGAGCCGACCTTAAAAACAGCTCGGAACTGATTGACCTTCCTTCCCCCTTACCTCTCGCTTAGACGCCCACTTCAACACCCTTGTGTCAACGCCTTCAGACGTCGTACCTATTTTCTGCCCCTTTGTGTCTGCCTCGGCCTCAACGCCTTTGGACTTCTTCTTGCTTATCCTCTACAAGCTTGCGTTCGTCACCATCTCAGCTCGCTAAAATTATAAAATTGTGCAACATCATCGTCGACCTCTTCCTGTTATCATATTTACTGCCGCCGGCAAGATGCCTTTCAACCTTTCAACCCTTACTTTCAGCTTTCAACCCTTTCGACCATTTCAACCGATGGACGCCTTTCAACCCTTTCAGCCATCAAACCTTTTCAGCTGGACGCCTTCCATCCCGTTCAAACCTTTCAGCCGGACGCCTTTCAACCCAGTGTTTCTTCTAGAACATGACCTCAGCGACCTCCGGCGCGTCCTCTGCCGTCTTGTTTGAGGAGAGCGGCATGCAACGTGTCGAGCCACAACGCGCTCCCAAACTTGCGGACCGGGCCAGCATTGAAGATTTCATCACATGGCGCGAGTCTTTTATATCATGGGCTGCCAGAAACGGCCTCGCTGAGGCACTGGCCGGGAGCGGGGGCAACCTGCGTCAAAATCTTCTCTTCGAGTGCGTGGAGGCAGCCGTTCGACAAAATCCTCTTGCCACTGCGGAGGCCAATTATTGTACCCCTTTTGACAACGATGTCCTCGCTATCGACAACCACCATGGCGCGGCTGCGTGGGGCGCGGTGTTAAATCTGTTTCAGCAACACAAGCATAGGCACGTGAAAACGGTAATGGACGGCTTGCGACGTGATCAGCTCGCGCATGAAGACCTAGGCGCTTGCATGTATCGCATGGAGACTATGCGCCGTACCTTGCGTACCACCCTGGAGACGGAGCTTACGGACGATGACTTCATGGATCTATATTTTGTTCCCGGATCCACGAGCGCTATGAGAAACTGCGGGACGACTTGGAGGAGCTACATACGGGCAGACGGCATCCATTGCGACTACGAAGCGCTTCGCGGCAAAGTCATGATCAAGGCTCTTCGTGAAGCCGCCAGGCGTCCGTCGTTGTCACCGCACGTGCGTTGAATTCCCTCGCGCTCCTGCTCCCGTCACCCCACCACCAGTGGCGATGTCGGCGTCGCTCCACACCCAGTCCCGCCCCCACCGTGAATGCAGTCGCTATGGTCGTGCCCGTCACACATACAGCACCGTATCGCTGGCAAACGCGGCACGTCAACGGCTCCAGGCTCCTTGATTCCCCGCCGGCGGAGAAATCTGCGTGGCTTGCCAGCGGTGGCCTTCGCACTCGGGAGCACAGCGGGAGCACGCCCGGACCCTAATAAGTCCTAGCCGCCCGTGTTGCATGGCGGGCGGCCCACCGGTGCTATCGCCAACGTCCCTCCCATCGTGGAGTTGCCTGGGGACGGTTTCGTATGCATGGCTCACGCCTCCGCTATTCCACTTTCCCTTCCAGTCTGCGACGGATTCAATGTGCCCTCTTTTACCGTCGTCGAGCCTTCACCTACTGAGCCCCCGCAGGGACGACGCAGTTGCCCCGCCTCGGCCGGGTGTGACGGATTCGATGAACAGCTCGATGTGATGTGATGGATGTGAACGTGTACCGGCGGGGTGGGCGCTGAGCGTGCCACCTCAACTAGATGTGGTGACCTGAATGATACCATGGCCGCGCGGAGTGGCGGCATTGATCTGGCTGGGCGCGGCAGTCAACACGCCACATGTGCTCTTCGTGAAGCCGCCAGGCGTCCGTCGTTGTCACCGCACGTGCGTTGAATTCCCTCGCGCTCCTGCTCCCGTCACCCCACCACCAGTGGCGATGTCGGCGTCGCTCCACACCCAGTCCCGCCCCCACCGTGAATGCAGTCGCTATGGTCGTGCCCGTCACACATACAGCACCGTATCGCTGGCAAACGCGGCACGTCAACGGCTCCAGGCTCCTTGATTCCCCGCCGGCGGAGAAATCTGCGTGGCTTGCCAGCGGTGGCCTTCGCACTCGGGAGCACAGCGGGAGCACGCCCGGACCCTAATAAGTCCTAGCCGCCCGTGTTGCATGGCGGGCGGCCCACCGGTGCTATCGCCAGCGTCCCTCCCATCGTGGAGTTGCCTGGGGACGGTTTCGTCTGCATGGCTCACGCCTCCGCTATTCCACTTTCCCTTCCAGTCTGCGACGGATTCAATGTGCCCTCTTTTACCGTCGTCGAGCCTTCACCTACTGAGCCCCCGCAGGGACGACGCAGTTGCCCCGCCTCGGCCGGGTGTGACGGATTCGATGAACAGCTCGATGTGATGTGATGGATGTGAACGTGTACCGGCGGGGTGGGCGCTGAGCGTGCCACCTCAACTAGATGTGGTGACCTGAATGATACCATGGCCGCGCGGAGTGGCGGCATTGATCTGGCTGGGCGCGGCAGTCAACACGCCACATGTGCTCTACGTGGATCTGCCTCACCACTCATCGATTACACCAATTGTGGGCGCCGTTGCTCTCTCTACACCAATGCCCCGTCTGCCGTTGGTCCACTCCGCCCATGTGCCCATTCATCACGTTGCATGTATGCCCTTAATGGCGCGTCACCACCGTTGGAGCGCTCCGCCATTGACCATCACTCATGGGTCACGGGCCCTGCGACTACGGCTGGCTGCGCCACGACCATGAACATGTGTACGCCATCCACATTAGCTTTCACAACAATCGCTGCACCCCTTGCGTCCGCCCCAGAGGTCCCGTCCCTTCAGACCGTGGGCCTGGTTCCCCTTCCTCATGCTTCCGTCATTAACCATCTCCTCGGGCTATGCTGCGGTGGGACGCTCTCTCTGCTCGACGGCATGCTGACGGCAGGCTTTGTGGTCACTAGGGTGACGCTTTGTGAACTTAGTCCCGTGCGAAGACGTTGGGCCGCGGACCGTCTTCGGATGCTGTCCGCCGAGTATCCGACCCAGCTCCGCGAGGACGCCTTTCATGAGGCGTTCTCCTATACGCCGCAGGACGTGACCTTAATCACTGAGGATGTGCTTGCGGGCATGCCTCCGGTCACCGTGGTTGCTGCGGGGCCCTGCTGTGAGCCTTCGTCTAGTGTTGGCTCCGGTCGCGGGTGGGAGGATGTGCGCAGCGGCGTTATGGCAGCCGTCATTCGTATTGTACGGTATATGGCGGAGGCGCAGCCTGCCTCAGTTTCCTACTTAACAGAAAATGCGCCGGGACCGCTGAAGTGTCCAGAGCTTATCCTCTCTCTCGGCGAGCCTCTCATCGTAAACGCGTTGGATTGTGGTTCGTCGCATGCCCGGCGTACACTCATGTGGACCAACGCCGCCCCTTATAGCTCTCTCATGGACCACTACACCGCTCAACGTCACTCGGCGCCGCCACTGGCGGCGGTGATGTCATCGCACGGCATGTCGCCCGAATGGACATGCACTCGCCCGGACCAACATCACCTTCCTAAACTGGTCGCGACAGCGGGAAGCTATGCCTTTCGTCCTCGGTCGGACGGATCTCCTGGTGCAAGAATGCTGATGCATCTTGGGCAGATGGAGGAACCGGATGCCCTAGTGCGTGCTCTCGTCATGGGATTCCCTAGGAACGCGGTGTTCTGCACATCTATCCCCGAGGATGAGTTGTGTGCAACCCTTGGAGGCTGCGTGGACCGCAACCTTGCAATCTAGTTCTTCCGGGCTGTGGCCGCCTGTCTTTGCACATCCATGCCCTGCACGGCTCTACCCGCATGCGCAATTCTTCCCAACACCGTACCTCCCAGTCCTCATCTATTCCTGCTGGATAGTGGCGCGTCGTGGCATGTCGCTGGCCGGCGTCGTTGCTTCTATACTTACACGCCACCGGCGACCTCGAACCAGTTTCGCCTCGGCGGTCCGTGCGCAACAGTTTACGGCGTGGGTACCTTACATGTTATTTACACATCTACCGCCGGTCAACCAGTCATCTCCATTTTGCGGAATGTGCTCCACGCTACCGGCCTTCTCACCGCCGCTCTTCCGCACGTTGTGGAGTTCCTTTTCAGCCAGAGCGCAGCGCAGTCCTCCGGCGCGACTTTCTACTTCGGCCCCAGCGCTTTCACCATGACTCCCCCTTCCGGCGCAGATGTCAGTGTGGAACGCCTGCACGATGTTGGGCTCTACGCGCTGCACGCTGTCGTGACCCCTTCTGCCCATGTGCCCCAAGCTAGTGCTCGCCCACTCTCCTCCCCCGTGCCGGTGGCGGCGGCCGCTGTCGGCCGTATGGGGGGATTTACTGGCTCTCGTGCCTAGGCTGCTCTCCTCCATGCGCGAATGGGTCACACCCATCATGACGGCATCTTGCGAACCGCCAAACTGGTGCCCAGTCTCCCCTATGTTGTTGGTGCCCCACCGTTCTGCGAGGTGTGCGCACTCGTCAAGTCCACCGTCGCTGCAGTTCCTCGCAGCGTTGGCTCGCGCTTTGAGCATGAACCATTCGCCGTGCTCAACCTCGACATATGGGGACCATGGCTCCGTCGCTCCACGGCCGCCGCTGGATGATTGGCGCCAACTGCTGACGCACGAATGTTCACCTGGCGGGCAGTCTAGTTACGCAGTCCGAGGCGGCAAGTGCAGTAGATCGTTTCTTGGCTTTTGCACGCCGCAAGGGGTTCAAGGGGTTCACTGTCCACCAGATCGGCGTTGACCGCGCTGATGTGTTCATGTGCTCTACTCTTGAGAAGAGCTGCATAGACAATAATGTGGATATGCAGACATGCGACAGCTATAGCCCTCATCAAAACGCGCGTGCGGAGCGCCCTTGGCGAACCCTGGCCTGCATTGCCAAATGCCAACTGCTTTATGCCGGTCTACCCCTTCGTTTCCGGGAGCTCTCTTGGTACCACGCAGTTTACATCCTTAATCGCAAGTGGAGCGCCGGACCCGCCAATATTCCGTTGCTCGCTGCTGGTCAAGAGGTAGACCTCTCCGGCCTGCGGGTCTTCGGCTGCCCGGCCTACGTGCACCTCGACCGTACGCTTCGCCGAAAGGCGGACGTGGCGGCATGGAAAGGTATATACGTGGGCCTGTCGCCTAATTCTCCTGGCTGGCAGGTGTATAACCCCACCACCGGCGGGATCTCGGTGACACGCAGTGCGGTGTTCTGCGAGAGCTGGCGGCAGGGCCACACCTTTCCATTCGGTACCCAGTCCTTCCTTAGCGAGCCCTTGTTGGAGTCGCCAGCGCTCTCTGTTGACGACGACGACGACCATGCGCACCCTCCCGCATACATTCCCACCGGAGTTATCAACCCCTCCGTGGACCCTCCAATATCGCCTGCCTCTCCGCGTCCCTGCTCTGTAGACGACGACGACCATACCCCCGGACCGCAGCCGGTTCTTGCCCAGCTGCCCTCCTCACTGGCCTCACCCTCGTCAACTCTCCTCTTTGCGGAGACGATCCCACTACTCTCCCTTGAATCATCTCCAAGCCCTTCCGCCCCGGCATCCTCTACCGCTACCCCCACGTCGCCCCTGCAGCGTGGTTCTTCCCTGCCTCCCGCTATCCCGTCCACAGTCAGCTCCCACGCTGTGGCTGATTCTTCCTCTAGCAACTACGGCGGCGACAACCCTGCCGCGGACGTCCGCCGGCTGCCAACGCCGCCATCTTCCCCGCCACTATTGCGTCGCAGCACCCGCGTCCGTTTCAGCACCGCCGATGATTCCTACGTCTACTATGGGACCACTAACTAAGTCCTCATGCCCGTTTGCCCCGGCTGCCATCGTGGATTCAGTTTCGCTTCCCCCCGCCCTCGCTCAGCACGACATCCCGTGCAACGCCGGTGTGCCAACCGCCCTCTTGGCGTGCGCGACACCTCGGCCTGACAACGCAGGCCGGGACTTTCAACTCCATTGTTCAGCCCATACCTCCGGCTTTTACCTGGCAGTCTCAGCACCTCGCCATTCCCCTAGTGGAGATCCACCTCCCGACCCGCGCATGTATGACGAAGCAATGCGCTGTCCCTACGCTGTTGAGTGGCAAGCTGCCGTTGCAGCAGAAAATGCTGCCCTTCTCGCCAAACAGACGTGGAAAGTGTGTCCACTTCCTGCCGGGCATCAGGCGCTCGGTACCCGGTAGGCCTTTCGGACCAAATTCTTAAAGTTAGAATGGGTCTATTGACAAGCACAAGGCTCGCTCGTAGTTTTGGGCAATCATCAACGCCCCGGCATCGACTTTGACAGCACCAAGCTGCATGCGCATGTGGTCTCTTTTGTCTCCATTCGCATGCTGCTCGCCTTGGCTGTCCACCTTCGTCGCCGCATCTACAATATGGACGTCACCACCGCGTTTCTCAATGCCAAGGTCACTAAGGAAATTTACATCAAGCTTCCCCGCGGCATGGAGGAATGTTCTGAGAGTGGCGAACCTATGGTGGGTCGACTCCTCCGCGCCCTCTACGGCCTCCGCCAATCATCCGGCCTTTGGCTTAAAGAGCTAGCCAATTATCTCAATCGTGATAATTTTCGACAGTGCACATCAGATGGGTGTGTATATGTACAACTCGTCGGCACCGACGGGGACTTCGCGGCTGTTGCAATCTACGTTGATGACATCATCATCCTCGAGGCCGCGGATCCCGCGTGGTACCCGGCATTCAAGACTCGTTTGCTGGCTGAGTTCGACTGCACCGACGCTGGCCTTTGCACCTGGCTCATGGGGATGGGCCTCGACTGGGACGACGATGACGGGTCCGTTATTCTTCATCAAACTAAATACATTCATGACGTCCTCGCCACCTTCGGCATGACAGATTGCAAACCGCAGAGCCTACCGTGTCGCGTGGACACCCGCCTATCAGCCACTGCAAGCACTCTCCTCCCAACCGATCAAGTATCTCTGCACAAAGCAACTGGTGGGCAGCCTTATGTGGCTCTTTATCTGACCCGCCCGGATATCACTGCGATAGTCACCAAGCTATGTTCTTCCAATCACAAGCCCACCGACCAGCATTTGCTGGCAGCTAAGGGCGTGCTCCGCTACCTCGCCGGTTCCGCTACCCTTGGTCTACACTATACTCAGACCACAGCCCAATCCTTCATCCCGTAGTTGTTCGCAGTTGACTCTCACGGGGCAGGGGATGCCGACGACCGTCGCTCTACATCCGGCCATGTCGGCTGTCTCTCGGGATCTGCTTTCTGTTTGGGCTCCCACAAGCAGGCCACTACCGCTCTCTCTTCATGCGAAGCGGAATATGTCTCCGCGTCTGAAGCTGGACGCATCATTATGTTCTCTCGCCAGTTTTTGTGCGAGGTTCTCGGACCGGCTGCCTTGGAGGACCATCCCGTCACTCTATAGTCCGACAATGAAGGCTCCCTTTGCAATCTGCGTCAACTCTCTGTGGGCCGGAAGTTGCGGCATGCATGACGACATCCGATATCACTACGTTCGTGAATTGGTCGCGTCTGGAGCCGTTCACGTGGAGTATGTGCAGTCTGCATACAACCTTGCCGATATGTTCACCAAGGCTATTCCAAACCCGAGGTTCTGCCAGTTGCGGGCCCGCTTCATGCGTGCGTGACCACCGTGCCCATCCCCAAGCCAACTCCCCTGGGCGCTATTTCGTCTTCACCCCGTGTGTTCCCCACCATCAAGCTCTTTCCACCGGTGTTTGGTTTGTGGGGGGGGGGGGGGGGGGGGTGTTGGCTAGTCAGCCCTGTCTAGCCCTGCTTTGCCAAACCCTACACCTGACAGTTACATCACCATAGTCATCAAGTCAGGGGACCGTTCGGGGACCCGGCGGTTCCCCTCCCTCATAGGGGGGGCGACGCTTTGCAGTTCTAGTAGTTTCATTTAGATGCCCTAAAGGTACCGGCTAACTACCCGCATCCAACTGGAGTACGGGCGAGTTTAATCGAGGTGTGACCGTTCAGTCGCACGACGTGGACATATAAATAGTCCGTAATTCCGGAACTGTAATCATTCCTTCCTTCTCTGCTTCCAGTTCCTGAGCCATCTCTCCATCATAGTCAACACAAATACCCGGGGCATCACAAAGAACACAGCACACCGGTGTCCCACGCTGCATTTGCCCAGTACGCGCCATTCCCTCACGAGCAAGCCAACCACGCGCGCACACACACACACACGGACACACAAACACACGCGCCTCCAGGCAGCACGCCGGCGCTGAACCGGCGCCCAAGAACCTTATTCCCAACCACATATCCCCGGCCCGGGGGGTCATCATACTTTCCGTCGGGCCCAAAAAGCATATAATAAACTTTCCTGCGGGACGCTCATACCTTCCCGCAACCCGTCCGTACTTTCCCGCGACCCGCCCAATCATTACCGCGACACGCCCAAACATTACCGCGCTCACAGCCAGCACTCCTGCCTCCCCAGGCTGCCCTTAGCGACCCCACTGCGGCGTCCCAGGCAAGGTGGGAGAGGCACACATGGTCCCGGAGGGCCGGCGACGGCAGCGGCTGCGATGTGCGGGCGGGCGGATGGGCGCGGGTGCGGGCTGGCGCTGTTCGAGTGGGTCACGTCAGCCGACCCGACGCCAACGACCACGGCAGGATCCCGCCAAGCCACCGCAGCCCACGGCGCGAGGCGAATGTCGTTGATACTTGCTCAAGCAGCATCTCAGCGCTCAGGTCCACTGTGTAGGGGGCGTGATGGGAGCGGAGCATGCGGGCAGCAGGGGGCGCCGGTGCAGCGGCGGCATAGTGGCGTCCGATGGAAGCTATAGATGGCTGCTCAGCAGACGCGCGTGGAGACGAGCTTAGCTATCAGGCGCGCGGCAGGGACTGACAACAGACAGGCTGTATGCATCCCCTGCATGCCATGTGCATGGATGCAGCTTCTACGGTGTAAGGATTCCATGCGTCCAGCTACCGTCTCCCAGGGCGCGGCTGCACAGGGCAGCGATACGGTTCTGCTAGGGCACACTAAGCGCGGGATCACCTCTTGTGGCATCTGCAGCTGCATGCCGTGCTGCCCGTACCGCCCCTAGCTGGGCATGCCCTGCATCTGCTGCGCCTGCATACCCATGCCAACCATGATGCGCGGCAGCTCGGTATCCGACATGCAGCCGGTCATCACCTGGTCATGAATGGCTGCATCCCAAACAATCATCAATATTTAAAATAGGCTTTTTCTGTTTTCAGCTCAGAACATTTATTGATAATTAGCTCAACCATGCAATGCAGCGTTCCGGCGCTCTGCCATGCGCTCCTTCACCTCATTGAGCTGCCTTGAGTACTCGTGGTGCCACTCTCGTGGTGCTCCAGGAGACCTTGCTGCATCTCCAACTCCTTCTCCGCCTCCTCATGCTCCTTCAGCACCCGCTCCACCGCGGAAGCCTCAGCGGCAATGCCGGTGTCGTACTCTGCGCGGGGTGCATTAAGGTGCGAGGCCCACTTGTCGCCGAGCTCAGCCTTGGAGATTGTCCGCAGCGCTGCACGCGGTGGGGCATCT